>JAANDH010000993.1:7075-105068 GCA_011799765.1 Nymphaea thermarum
CCGGCTGAATGCGCTGAAATCAGTCGTCTCATTCGACTGAACAATCCTTCAGAACGATCGACAATCGCCCGATCTACCGTAGATGAATCCCACACTGGGTGGAAGCACCTCCGGCGTCAACAGCGTTAGGAACGTCGTCTGGAACTAACGGAGCATCAAGAGCAAGTCATCGGAGAACAGACTTACATCGGAGAAACGGGCCAGTCGGGCCGGCGTATCCGGCCCGGGCCCGGCCCGCTTCCTCTATCGGGCCGGTCTGTTGGGCCCGGGCCCGGCCCGGGCCGGGATTTCCCCGGCCCGACGCCCACCCTTACGCACAAGGCACACGAAAGCTCCCTCTCCGTTCGTCTTTTACTAAAATAGGTTCAATCCAAGGGGCCCGATTGGGCTCAATTGGACGGACAAAAAGGGCCCCCGTTGTAAGGATAAAATAGAAAAACTGAATATTTCTTTTAAAAAGAAAAAAAAACTCTTAAAGAAAAGAGTACCATCTCAACTTTGTCCTTGGAACGTCTATCCACATACACACACCTTTTTGATTGTACAAAAAAGTGCCTTCATTGTTGTTGGCACTCTCCCATTAAAATATGTGAAGTCACAACATAACAATTAATTGTTAAAACGGCCGTCCATTCAATGGTGAATAATGGCCTGAGCAACCTAAGATATGTGGTTGGAGCAAGGGTGCATAAATGGCACATTCCAATTGTGATTCCTATAAATGCTACTTTTTTGCGACTCCTATAAATGCTACTTTTTTGGGTCACAAGAAATGTAAGTGCTCTTTAAATTGTGTAGACCATCCTTACTTTGATTCTCAAAGATAAGCCTGGGCATCGGGCCGGCCCGACCCGATAAAAGAATCCAATTTTGGGCCCGATTATTGTATCGGGCCAGCCCGTTACCCGGCCCGTTAATAATCGGGGCCGGGCCCGACAGACAATTAATCGGGCCTCGGGCTTGATCTTACGCCCGAGGCCCGGCCTGGCCCGATAATGGGCCCTAAGGGACGGGCTGGGTGCTTCTTGCTGTGAATCTCTTTTTTCTAAAGAGAAAAGTATCTACAAGAGGCAAATTTCCCATGTTGGAACATGGGTTTCTGAAAAGAGAGAAGAAGAGTATGGAAATAGAGAAGGCAGAATGGGGTCGTCGTCTAAAGGCATGATGCGGCGAAACTGGAGCACTATAACAGCTACCTCCGCCGGATCAACACCACCAAGTTGATCGCTGCCTCTTCCAATCTGCTCTTCCACGCCAGCCTCCTCATTGCCCTCTTGCTTGTCCTCTTCATCAGCTTGTCCCTCACCGCCACCGGCTGCTCCCCCACCGACGCCCTCCATCACCATCGGCTCCTCTCCCATCGACGCAATCCATCACCACAGACTCCTCCCTCACCGAGGCCCACCACCACCACTACCTCCTCCCTCACCGACGCCCACCACCACCACCAGCTCCTCCCCCACCGATGCCCTCCACCACCACTTCCATTCTCTTCAGTTGCATAGCAGAACGATGCTCGATTGGGGAGGAACCCTAACTAAGTTTATTTTTATTAAACCCTTCATTTTTCAGAAAAAAAAAAAGATGGGCTTCGCGGGCCGCCGGCGATCAAAGCGGCTGGCCCGAGCCTGGCCCATTAGTTACCGGGCCGGGCCGAGCCCGGTAACTAACGGGCCCAAAATTGGTTTTCCAAGGCCCGGGCCCGAGCCGGGCCGACCACCGGGTACCCGGTGATGGCCCGGCCCGGTGCCCAGGCTTACTCATAGATACTACTAAGGCTGGGCACCAAGCCGGGCCACCGGCGGGCACCCGATACCCGGTGCAACTCTGGCCTGATTAAAAAAAAAAAGGGCATTGCGCCGATGATTTATTGGGCTAGCCCCGGTGGGTACAATATTTTTTTAATATCTATTTTATTAAGATGTACATATAAATATAATATTTTTATTACAATTAATTATATTTATATATTATTATATATTAAAAATATATTTTTAATTTAATTGGGCCGAATCCCAACCAGACTCGGGTTCGATTTTTAATGGTTAGGCCGAGCCAGAACCCAAGTTTTTGGTGTCGGGTCGGCCAGATGGCTAAGCTTAGATGCTACTCTTTTGGACCATAAAATGTATGGCTACTATGCGAGTTGAAGACATGGGAAATTGAGGAGGTTGAGACCTCTTTTTTATTTTTAATGGTTAGGCTGAGCCTGAGCCCGAGTTTTTGGTGTCGGGTCGGACCGATGGCTAAGCTTATATGCTACTCTTTTGGACCACAAAAAGCATGGCTACTATCCCAGTTGAAGGCATGGGAAATTGAGGAGGTTTAGACCTCTTTTTTAGACTGTGAATTGTTAACTTCTCACTCACCTAAAAATAGTGAATAGTTAGGTAAAAAACAAAATTAAAATATGACTGTTTATAAAAAATAAAAATGACCCTTAAAAAAAAAGTCGAACATCGGTTCCCGCATTAACTACCCATCACAGAAAACACCCTCGTCCATTTAAGATGGCTTTGGAGGAATTATTTTTAAGATGGACATATGCAATGCCCAAAGACCAGTGATTATGTCATTGCTGGTTTCCTTGTGTCTTGAACCAAATTAGACATCGGCCCCCTGATGGCATCTATGCTTCATATATTGGTCTTTTTAACAAGACGACAATATGCAATCAGAAGCCAAAGCAAGTATGGTTTACGTGTGCGATTGCTTATCGAACTCAAACAAAAAAAAAAAAAAAAACTTATTTTAATATTGATATTTTTGAGTAGTTTTTTTCATTTATATGTTGGTACCTCTTAAAATTTTTAAATTTTATATTAGTGTCTGTTAACCAAAATTTCATGGCGCTGCCCCTGAAACAGATATTATAAGTATGTTATATTCGGTCATTAAAATAGTTTGAATTAGTTTTTCTCGTACAGTGATTAAAATTTCGCAATCCGATTTTGACAAGACTTTCCATAATCTTTTGAGTAAATATTATGATTGGGATACTTCATGATCCGAAACATGCATTTTTCACTACACTGTCTTAATTATCGGCTCTAATTTTATTTGTCCAAAGAGAAACAATGATGTTTCCAATAAGAAAAAAATCTTATTTCTGCAATCTGCATGGATTTATGAACAACTTACCGTGGAATATAAGGCAAGGCCACATATATAGTTGCACATAAACATGCAGTTACATTTTCAAGTAGAAATTGGAAGTTCTCTTTTAAATTTTAACCTATAAATCAAATATTTTCCATCCAAAATCGACCTGTTCATTGAGAAAGCTCACGAGACTTCTTTCAAACTGTTTTTTTTTCAAATTTCTGCGCTAGTCAAAATTCAGACTTTTGTACTACTTTGTTTGTTTATTTGTTACAAACAAACCCTCCAAATAACAGGTTACATGTCAAGGTCAACAGTGAGACATGCAAAATGGCCTCAACCAGGGGGGGAGGGAAGGGGGGCCCACCTAGGCCTTGGCCCACCCGACTACTTGAAAAAGAAAAAAAATTACATTAAAAAATTTAAAAATTTTGGTTGGGTAATGTATTTTTTATCTTCAGATTTAGTTTGTCCCTACCCGGATTTACTTTGGCCTTACTCGGATAAGTTCGATGGACGGTTTGGTCCGCCCCTAAAAAAAATCTTGGCACTGCCTCTGGCTACAACAGAGTTATTGTTCCTATTATCAATTGACTCTTATAGAGTTGTTTGACAACAATAACAATTATTTGAGTTTTTTATGAATCTGTCTTAACGTTTGGAGTAGATTCACGTGGTATTGAGATACAATGTTGCATAAATTTGTTCGAATCTTCGAGACATATTCATGGAATAGTAATAAACTAAAAGTTTTCATTTGCAAACAGCTCTTAAGTATATTAGTTTTTTGGTACTTAAATGGTTTAAATTAATTTTTAATCACTCTATTATACAACGATTGAGAACTGGATTCTGTAGGTTTTCATGTCTATTTTGACAACTGAGGGTTTTTTTCAGTAAATATCATGAAGGGATACTCTATAAGAACATGACAACATTAAAAAAGCAAAGGAAACTTTAGGTGTGATGAAATGGGTTTCAATAAAGTGTTGTGGACAATGATTTTATACTTAAAAAAAAAAAAAAAAAAAAAAAAAAAAAAAAAACTAAAGGGGCCAGATTGGTAACACTAACAGGTTTAATAAAAGATTTGCTATTGTTCCATGCACTTGCTAAAAAGTAAGACAAATGCATTACACGGCAACAATATGTTATTATGTTATTGTTCTCAAACAACCCTAAAGACCTAGGGTGACTCTTTGCAACACGGCAACATGCATTACATGGCAACAAATATTATTGTTGTCAAACAACTCGAAATACCTACTGTGGTGAAGGTTGATGTTATTGTTGTCAAACAGCCTCAAAGACCTAAAATGCACCTTGCAACACCTAAATGGAATGCACATAAGATGTTATTATTGGATTCGATAATGGAATGATGTACAGTGGGGACAAAAAGTTATGCTTCAATATTGTCCTCAATTAAACAAAGAATGTATTGGGACATAAATGATTTATTAGTATATAGACACAAGCAAAAGCAAGAATTTATCATCTTCATCTAAATGTCCTTTAGTGCATGGATGCACATAAAATGTAACTTTCTGACATACCATTTAGGGGTGGCGCTAGGATTCTTTCCTAGGAGAGGGGCTGAACGGTTCAAAGACGATATATATGTATATGATCTATATCATATATATATATATATATATATAATATTATTTATATATTATATTATATTATATTATATATATATATACATATATATATATATATATATATATATATATATGTATTTGATCTATATAATATATATATAATTTTATTTATATATTATATTATATATATATACACAAACTTTAATTAGTATTTGCATACCACGATATAATAAAAGTGAACAGACATAGTGTACAAATATGCACATGAAGCACAACCTATTCTATGACATATTTTAATTGTTTGTGTCATTAGCACAAAGTACAATTCGTCCTAAACTGATAGTGTTTTATTTCCATTAAAGTGACATAGATGTGAGCATACAAAATATCACAATCCAAAATTTGGCAAACAAGTTCATCCTTGAACCCCAAAACCCAAAAAAAATTTTGATACCTAAAACAAGTAGTTTGCATTCTTTCGATGTAACACAATCAATTTTTGTCTATGTTTTCATTACACATCATCATTGATTCACCTATACAATAAAATGTAAATGGAAACTACATCATTTATATTGAAACTAAAGAATGACTCAAAAAAACATTAACATCAAAAAGATGCAACGAGATACTTTACCCAAAGACTCAAGAGCTATTGAACTAGAACAACCAGCAGCACTAGCATCTTTATTTTCTCTTTTTTGCAACATCTTGGTTTTCTAACTTCCCACCATCTTGGTTTCTCCTTGACACTTTTCTTCAGTAATTTGCTTTTTTTTTTTTAAATGATTATGAATGTTTTTCAATGACAATATTAAGTAAGTGCAGCCCATAACAATGACAATCAAGAAATTGATGATAATTTGAACACTGAAAATCATTGTAAAAACAAACTAAAATCATTGTCCAAATTCCAAAGGTGGAACCGTGTAATGATGAAAAAGGCTATAAATCACAACCAAAAATCATTTTGAAAAGATATAAGTCCAATTGCCTAGTGCATCATGCCTCTAATGGCAAAACCAAACATATTCCATAAATTTCAGTACTTGATTTCTGGAACTAAATTTCAGTACGAATAAAACATTTAAAAGTCTGAAACTAATGAAAAAAAAATACTCAAACAATTAGCAGATGACCAATAAAATGAAAGGCATTCACTTTCCAAATACTTGTGTATAAAATAGAAAATTCAAGCAACAGTTTATAATTTAGGGTGTAAGGAAAGGGGCTAGTTCAAGCACATGAATATATAAATTTGCGTTTCCAGTTTCCAGTTCTTCTATAAATACCAATTAAACATTTGAGTAATCAGCAACGAGAGGGATCTAGAGAATGAGTCCATTTATTTTCGTGATGGTAAGAAAGTGTGACAAATCAGACATGCCCTGGCTTTATTAGTCTGTTGCATCTTTGAAGAAGAAAGTGAAGTTACCACAATGCTGGAATATTCAGTACCAAATACTGTAACATAAACTCTAGCAGCCAAAGGATAGGCCTCAAGCGAAGCACCAATGCTACATGTATATAAAGTAGTAAAGTATAATGTGTACCAAAGATCTAGTATTCAGCTAATTCATTAGTTAGTCTGGAGGTTGTGAACAATCAGCAAATTTCACATACTAATAAGTAATAAAATCTCAATAAAGTATGCTCTCTTTTAGAATCTTGACATTCAACAGCTGAAATGAAATTTTTTTCTATTTTATCTAAATAAACAATCTTTTTGCTTTTGTCAGATACAAAACAGTTATATAGTGTAACAATAAAGCCATTCAGCACTCCAGTCTCCGGATATAGATATCATTACATATAGTAACCAGCAAAAACATCGGTAAGTGCTTAAACCCTTAAGCAGCACTAAATAGCATGGTGAAAGCTCAAAAGAAAGAAAAAAAAAATCGTAATGAACCAAATGCCAAATGCCCTGCATTTGAGATTTGAGAAGAAGAGGAAATAAGAAGGAGAGCCAGAGTCCAGTGAGACGGCTGGACGAAAAACCTGACCAGTGACTAGCTGACCTCAGATCAGACCTCCTGCTGGCGGACGGTGGACCAGACGACCACAAAAAACCCAGACAATGGCGCCAGACCACAGTCCAGGCGGCAGAGGCGGTGAACGCCCGCTGGCCCGGCTCAGCGGCTCCCTCTTTGCCTTTGCATGACGACAGTCGACAGATTCAGGCAGGAAACTATGCAAGCACAGCTGGACTCCGGTGGATGGTAGTGCAGCGGATGGCGGCAGGGTGGGTGGCAGCAACCTGCAGGTTCAGAGTCTTCAGATGTTCGTTCAGGCGGCTGGTGGAGTGAAGAAGCGCATGAGCGAGTGGAGTTTTGATTTTTTTCCCTAGGGGCCCGTTTATTTGTCGGGTGAAATTTAACGTGGTAAATTTACCATGGTAAATTTTGCTCTTCCAATTTGTTATCCTATTTGATGCACATGAAGAATTTAACGTGGTAAATTTAACCCTGTTTGATGCACAGAAAAAATTTAACGTGGTAAATGTTGTTTTTTTTTTCTTCTCGTCCACAATGATTTTACTGCAACCACTAAGGCAGCATAGAGCTCCATTTGATCCAATCCAGCGAAGATTCTTAATCCATAAATTAGGATTTCATTTTCTTGTCTTCACATCAAAGCAGATCAGTGATGATCTTTTTTGAAGAGAGTGAGGGGCGGTTGAGTGGCGCGATATAGGTACGTTGTTCCCAAGTATTGATGAAAATTGTTATGTAACATATCTTAAAGATAACAAAACATTTAATTGTCAATTTGTCATAGTTGGAGAACAAATGGAAATTGCATTTTATTTAACCTAAAATCACAGTGTCACTAAGACACTGAAAAGAACCTTCTTTTTTGAATATGTAAGCAAATTTCAAAATAAACAGACATGAAAATATATTACAAACTGTAACATTTTCGTACATGCTCTGCCTATGCCATAATAGGCATGTCCTTGAGCCATGGATCCAGCGGCTTGCCAATTGAGTAAACTATGAAACCAATGTTCCTCAGGTGCTCAGTGTCAACAACATTTCGGCCATCAAACACGAATGCGCTGCATGTTATCATAGATCATTTGGTAAACTAGGTTCTTGAACTCATCCCACTCAGTTAAGATGCAGATGGCATGTGCATCCTTTGTTGCTTCATATGCATCCCACACAAGACTCACCTGCTTGACGGCAGTGGGGTTTCTTGGCTGCATATGAATTGGATGGTCCCAGTCAAATTTTTTCCATGTCCCTTTGGATAGAGGATCATAGATGCTGACGTTTGCCTTGTCACCAAAAAGGCCATTGCAGAGGTGTCTCCTGTGTCTTCCTTGAATGCAAAGCTGAGAACCGCAATTTTTTTACCAGCAACAGTGTTGAACATGGACGACAAGAACTTCGGACCAATTCTTGACCTTCTGGAAGCATGATCCACCAAATCCAACACTAGCATTCAAGAACTTCAGACCAATTCTTGAATCCTTCCCCACAGCATGGGAAACTATTGTAATATCTGCTCCTGTGGCTTCACAAAGTGCAGACATTGCATTAGTAGAGGAGATCCTCTGTGCCAAGAAGGGAAAAAACTAATTAGCCTGGGTCGAAATGCATTCAACTTGACTCTCGTTTTTCAGCTCCAAATCTGTGAATGACGTCATGAAAACACCAGATCTGGCTACATATTATGAAACTAGTTGATGAATCGATCAAAATCTTCAGATCTCCCAACATGGTTGCCAGGAAAATCTCGTAGCAACACCAAAAAGACTATATAAAAGAACAACCCAAATGGTAAAATCAGCAATCGATTCATCAGCACACGTAAAAACAGAGAACAGAAGCGGAGATCCGAATCACGAGCTCACAGCAAAGGCCAAATTAAGAAACCAACAATACAAACCAGTGCCACCAAAATCAATGGAGCAATAGAGTCACCCCGCTGCCGCTAACTCCTCTTCCCGGAAGATCAAAAGCTGGAAATTCCTAAGAACTCCAGAATTCACATGCACATAAGAAGAACAAGAAGACCTTACCCTAAGCACAGAAAGGGCAGAGAGGAAAAACCAGATCTTCTGTATGCTCAGAGATCTGGAGGCACTCGACCCCTTATATACAGAACGCTCCCATTCATCATCCTCTCTCTGACCGGACAGTCAGGTGACTATTATGAAGAAAAAATGAACAGACACTCACGGGAAGGCGACGACCTTTGTACCGTCGAAGCCGAAAGGGCAGACAGCCAACTGGAAGAGCTCGAATCTCTCTGACGCGTCCTTGGCTTTGCTGTAGGCCATTTCGGCAGTGTCAATGGGAAGAATCTGGCGCCACGGAGAAGAGTAAAGCCCTGATTTCTGAGTTGAGATTGGCGTCGCGAATGCGCTCCTTCACCTCCTCCCCAAGGAGGGAATCGAAGTTCGACCGCACCACCTGCTTCACCCTCCATTGCTTTGTGCTCCTGCTGCAGAAACCCCTCCGCATTCTTGGCCACATGCTCAGGGTTTAGGGCTTAAGCAAGAGAGAAAGGGTGATAGCGAGAGCAAGAGAGAAAGACAAAGGCGATGGGATGCTGCTGATGAACACGACGCAGCTGGAGATGTTATCGACTGCGAGGGAGGAGGAGACGCGAGAGGGGAAAATGACGGTGAGAGGGAAAAATCGAGAGCCGTCGAGCGGGTGAAAGTTCACCCGCCCCTTTGATGCATTTTTAGTCGGTCGATGAAAATTCAGTTGGTTGTACCGTTTTTTTTCTACCTTCTCATTTTATCTCGGCTATCAAACGGGGCATAGGGAAGAGTCGAGCGGCACCCAAGGGTTAACTGGGTTCACTAGACCCAGGTCCAAAGTCCATAAGAGCCAGACTAAAATTTTTGACGATTTCTAATGTCATTTCTTTTTCCTTTTTCATTGGGGCTACCCCCCTGTTACCATCCGTCTTAAAAAAGCGTAACTGAGTCACTGTGTTCAATGCACAAGAAAAATAATATCAAATGTTGTGCACTAAAAAAATCTTAAATTGTCCTCAATTACTTAAACGTACATGTTTTGTGTGTCTATGCACAAAAAAAAAAAAAAACGAGTCTTATTCAAAGCAACACAAGAAAAATGTTTAAAATAAGTGAGTATTTAAATAAAAAAAAGCGTTTTCTGAAAAAATTTGTCAAAATAAATAAAAAGTGTTTTATGCTGGTTTCGTTTTCATTTTTTTTTGTGTTCCAACTTTTTTCATGTTTATACACAACTTTTAAATCTTTTCTTGTACAATAACCCACAAACAATAACGCACAGCATCAAGAAAATGTTAGGGGCAATTATACGTTTCATCGAGGTCCATGAATTGCGATTGCATGATGGATCACATTTTAGTATCTGGTCTCCACCAGCTGACCATGGAGGAACTCAAATTTTGTGCTTCAATATCGATCAAATAGTCGTAAGTTTTATATCTTACATTGTTGGATTTTATATCTTACATTGTTGGATTTCGTATCTGATTGTTCCTATCCTGAATACGACACCGTTCTTCGGCACTATTTCATTTGGGGCGCACCAACATTGACATTGAATACAGCCAATTAGTGTGGAAAACATCTTATTGTTTATTTTGACATTTAAATTTAACGGCTGACTCGTTTTTAAAGCATGTTTTTAACACAATGAATGACTGACCCTTCGTGGGTGCACCATAAAACTCAAATTGGGCGTGGCAGTTACTTCTTATACCTTGTTAGCAATCCTATCAACACGTGGCAGGACTTTGAAAATATCACAGACGTCTGTGGCAAAGAAAACTACCGGATTGCCGTCACAAATACGGCAGTTCTAGAAAATGCCATAGCTTTTCTCCACGTTGACGCACTTCATTTTTGTAATAATTCAAGGCTTTGGGGGCTTATGTATGGTGAAAACTGAACTTTCAAATTCTTGTGAGGCCCACTAATTGCAACGAGAACTCATAAATTATTTGGTATATTTTTCTTCCGGAGTTGGGACTGAAGGACCCAACAGGGTCTTGTACCACGAAAAGCTAATGATATGTCTTCTAAAACAGTTTGATACTACTTCTAACATACATGTGGCTACGTCTCTCTCTCTCTCCAGATATCATCTCCTTCTTTGAACTGGTCTTCGGTTCGATGTCATCTTCCTCCTTTCTCCTCCTTTCTGATACACCATACCCTCCTCCCCTTTTATCCTCCAGAGTCCCTGTCCTTCCTGCTCGAAGTCATTGAATTGAATCTATCTCATGAGCCTTCCATCTTGCAGTGATGCACATGGGTAAGGGAAGACTCGGTGAGTGGCACTACACATGCTGATTTAAGCATCCCCACTGTCGCCGCCACCAGCCTCTGAAAGGAGCAGGAAGCACCGCCTGTCCAAGTGCAAGATCCGTACAATAAGCGGTTCCTATGAGACGCCAAACGATGCAATGTTTCTTCACCTTCCTGATTATGCTGTTGTCAACAATCCTGAATTTTTCTTCGGCCAATAACGGGAATTTACAACCGATATCCTCAACTTCTGCAAGTAACTCTCATGGAAAAGACGACTCAGCTAGAGGGACGCTGGGTCCAAGCTGTAACTCTCAGTATGACAATCCCCCGCGGACACTTCATGATCAGGCTTCTTGCTCCTCAGAGCCTGCTCCGCCTTCTACTACCCCTGTGCCTTCCCCTTCTCCTCCGCCTCCTCCTACCCCAATGCATCCCCCTCCTCCTCCTTCAACAGGACCTCCCGCGAAAGAAAGGGTTTCTCCAAGCGGCAGCCAGAACGTGGGGAAGTTCGTCGGGCTCGTGTTCTTGGGAATAGCCGGAGTACTGCAAGTTGGAGTTGTCTCCTTCTTGGTCTTCAAGAGATGGCTGATAAATCGGAAGTACTGCAAGTTGGCGTTGTCTCCTTCTTGGTCTTCAAGAGATGGCAGATAAATCAGAAGTACTGTAAGTTGGCGTTGTCTCCTGCTTGGTCTTCAAGAGATGGCAGATAAATCGGACTCAGGATGAAACTGGAGTTCCTCTTGTTAGTTGATTCTACACTTGCCTTGGTCATAGTGAAGCCGGTTGCTTTTTCACCTCCAAGGCCAGTGGTAGATGGGTAAAACGAACATCATTGTCTACTTTTGTGCGTCTTCCTTGTTGAATTTCTTTCAAGTACCATTGTGTGTGCTGATAAGTATCCGTTTTTTGCCTGTTCTTTCTGTGATGTTTACTTTTACCGAACTTAGTTGCAAACAGTGATTAGAAACTTGTGGAATTCTAAACGAAACACACCAATGAATGTCGGATCAGATAGACGAATCCCCGATTAAATGTCCAGAGGGAGGAAAGATATAAGAGTCTGAATCACACTGTTCTGTGCCACTGCTGATTTCAACAGTAACGGTAAACTATTACCTCGAAAACATTTCTCCCAATTGTTTCTTGTTTCTCAATTTGCTTGGGGGAACAAAATCAAATCCATGATCAAATAGTATATGGGCAACAGGCATGGCACGTTGATGCAATGATGCTTACTTTGTTAGGTTTAGTGAGTTAACACAGATCCGCTGTGTTTCAAATCAAATAAAGAAACTCACGATGTTTGGTTGAAAGATTGTCATTTATATAAGCGAGCTGCCGTCGTTACAGAAACTAGTACTGCCTTAACGCCCACCCAGAGAATGCCTACTTGGTCTAGCAGTCCCTTCTCTTCTCTTCTCCTCTTCTATTCTATACGCTAGAGGTTGAGCAGCATTGTCTCGTGAAATTTGTAGGAAGGCTAAATGAATTCTTCGATGCCCAATAATTGGGTTCAATTACTTGGTTTCTAGGAAACTTGTACGATCTCTAACTAATCTAATTCCTTGATGCACAAGCAACCAACACCTCGTTATAGAGTTTGAAATGCTTCTGCAGAAAATCCTTCAAAAATCAGACGAGTTTTCATGGAGATAACATCGTTATGGATTTGAAGACACTGCTTGATGGGTTAAGCGCTGTTGCTGTCCGCAAACGAATTATCCAATTGATGTTGTGAAGGCTCTGGGTAGAGGGAGAGCCATGATTTTTTTTAGGGACAGGTCAAACGATCTGCGGGTAGGGCCCCGTCGGGCCAAACTAAAAAAAAAAAAGTTGATTTTTCAATATAAAAAAAAAGATTTTCTGCGGTCACCCGGGCCATGGCCAGGCAGCCCCCTCCCTCCGCCCCAGGTCCTGGGAGTATTTACGCTATTCAAACTATATAAAGAGACATCCAAATCCTGTATCAATTTGATATTAGTTTTCCTCATTTTCCTATTATGTGTATGTACGTGCGTGTCCCAACTTGCAAATGCAAGGTTTATTTGTTAAAAACCAGCAACTAAGTGTATGAAAATTGCCGTCCGTTATGAATTTCCAACTTGCATGAAACCTACCCACGTACCGTGAATGTGCAATTCATTTGAGGGCCATTAAATCCAATGGATCGGCTAACAAAAACTTATGAATAGGGGAATGTGTTCAACTTTGGTAGCTGTTGTTGTTCACCTTAGATATTTCTAACATTCAACTCCAATTATTCACTTATTAAGTAACTAATGGGTCTTTTGGATGACATCGTCATTTAATCCAATTTTGTGAAGACTAATTTTTATAGCGAGTCTTGAAAATTTGGTTTACTTGTGGGTAACCAGCTTTTGTCAAAACGGGGCTTTCCTTAAACTCAGTTTTGACAGCACGAAACACTCCAAAAACCAGATTTTGGTGTCATCCAAACACTCTCCTAAGCAAGTGAGACCAAGTTCTGTACGCCGCTCCGTACTAAACATGAGTATTTTTTTTTATACAAAAAATTTCTTTTTGTATTAAACATGAGTATTTTTTGTCATTATTAAAATGACGCATAAAAATTTTAAACAAGACATGTCATTAATAACCAGCTTCATATACAAGTCATGTGAGAAAAAAATTAACCCTTTTTGTGAAACAAACTGCTCTCATCAAATATGGTTCCACTAACTTCACAATAAACCTTGCGCTCCACAAACAGCCAAGCCAAGGAGTTGCAAACCGCACAAATCACATGAAAGCTCCACTCCGTTGGACTTTTAAAAAAAAAGTAGGTTCAAACCAACGGGCTACCGGATTGGTCCCCATTGTAAGGACAAAATAAGAAGATTGAATTTTTTTTTTAACGAAAAAAAAAACCCCTTGAAAGAAACAAAGAGTAACATCTCAGCTTTGATCCTTGGAACGTCTATGCACATGTACACACAACTTTTTGATCGTACAAAAAAGCCCCTCCATTGTTGTTCCCATTCTCCCAATAGAAACTGTGAAGTCACAACATAACATTTAAGTGTCGAAATGGCGGCTCATTCACAGAAGAGGTTATATAAGCCCACCCTGATATGAGACTTTATTTTAGGGTGCTAAAAATGACGAAAATATGCTTGATGGGGAAATGGTGAATAATGGCCTAAGGGCTTGTAACATAGGCAGTCGGAGCATGGCCCATCTCAGTTTTTTATTCCTATAAATGCTATTTTTTATGGCACATCTCAGTTTTGAATTATATAAATGCTACATTTTTTTAGGCCGCAAAATTCTCGCACAAGTTGCGTAGATGGTGCATCCCTGTTTAGATTTTCATAGATGTTATTCTTTTGAACCACAAAAAAATATGACTACTCTGTCGAGTTGAAGGCAGCGCACAGCCCAGGACTCCATAGGCCTCTTTTGTGAAGAGTGAGTTGTTAACTTTTTACTCACCCAAAAATAGTGAATAGTTATGTCAAAAATAAAATAAAAAAATGACCCCTTATAAAAAATGAAAACGCCCCTGGTAAAGTTACCGAGTCAAACATTGGTACCCGCATTAATTACCCGTCACAGAAAACATCCTCGTCCATTTAAGATGGCATTGGATGGATATCTGCAATACCCAAAGATGGAATTGGTCAAAAGATACGACAATCCAGTTTTATCAGTTGCCTATAAAGCCTTGTTTCTTACTAACTGATTATATTGTTATTGTCATTTGTCAATATGAACGACCCATTATGTCATTGCTTCAAAATAGCACCCTCCACTTATTATGTACAATGTTGCATAAATTTGCTAGAATCTTCGAGACACATTCATGCAATAGTAATAAACTACAAGTTTCATTTGCAAACAGCTCTTAAGTATATTAGGCTTTTGGTGCTTAAATGGTTTAAATTAATTTTTGTTCGCTCTATTATACAACAATTGAGAACCAAATTCTGTAGGTTTTCATGTCCATTTTGACAAACCATAACCGACTAAGGATTTTTTTCAGCAAATACCATGAAGGGATACTCTATAAGAACATGACAACATTAAGAAAGCGAAGGAAAACTTTAGGTGTGATGGAAATGAGTTTCAATAAAGTGTTGTGAACAATGAATTCATACTTTTTTTTTTTACTTACCTAAAGGGGTCAGTTTGGTAACAGTAACAAGTTTAATAACAGATTGTTCCATGCACTTGCTAAAAAATGAGACAAATGCATTATACGACAACAATATTATGTTATTGTTGTCCAACAGCCCCAAAGACCTATAGTGACTCCTTACAACACCGCCAAACACATTACACGGCAACAATATGTCATTGTTGTCAAATAGCTCCAAAGACCTACAATGACTCGTACGGTTGATGGCCCCTAGCCCCATGCAACACGCAAACGACAAAGGTTCATGGTGACTGCTAACCTTTATTGGACGGTGAGGATGCTGTCAACCTCCCTTGTCTTTTCAAGACAACGAAGGTCAACAAATGGAGGACAATTGTGGGCCCTACCCTTCCGACGATGGAACGATGGTGCCCTTTGATGATAACCAGGGTTTTTTTAATTTGTTTTTTAAAGTACGTATTAATTTTAGAAAAAAACTATTTGTGTATTAATTTTAGAAAATAATTGTTTGTACTTTGTTGTATTAAATTGTTTGCTAGTTTTCCAAAAAAACCGGTTATTTGATGATTTCTTTCCAAGTTGAAGGGGTCTTTGATGATTTTGGAACATATATATGATTTTTTCTAATGATGGTTTGATTCTTATTTGCCTTTGTGTAATTATACCTTAAGTCACCCGGACTCTTCTATTTTACTGCCGCACCCGAGTCGCATCAAATCGGGTGCACATGGGACATGGGTGTGGCTCCGATTCACACCCGAGCCCAGTTAAAATGTCATATTAGTAAATTACTTATATAATATATGTTATTCCGATATTTTTCTATGCAATACAATTATTCAAGTATATTATATATATTAATAACTAAATTGTAATAATAATATATACATGCTTATTTTTTTATATATATAATAAATTTAAAATAATAATAATAATAAAATACCTTCACCGCACTGCCGCACCTAAATTTTTTGGGATGTGCGGCTCTGGCACTCACATCCCGCGCTCAGGTGACATAGATTATACCTACCCTTCATGACAAATAACAACCTACCCTTCATGACAAATAACAAACGCCATGGTGAATAAAAACAAGTAAGCCATCCGCAGTAGGTTCGCCATGAATAGTGTTTAGAAATGTTTACTGGAATAAAAAATGTAGAGACGAGCGCGTCTTGTGTGTTCGGAGGATGCATGAATGAAGCTCCTCGTCTGAGCATAAGTTGGCTCTACATAGTTTCTTAAAAAGGTTCACTAGATTAGAAAATTATAGAGACTTGGGCGACCTGTGTGATACGGGGGAGGCAAGAAGAAATATTTGTCTACTAAATTTTCTTCTCACATAAGTCTGAAGAAGAAACTGGCAATGCAAATGAAGAAAAGTTACAGGAACCAATAAATGAACCAACTTCTTATAGAATCCATTGACTATTTTGTTAAATGCAGATTTGTAAAGTTGAAACCGAGAGGAAGCCTTGCAATGTTAGGATGGAAAAAAAAAACCTATCAGGAACATCAAAGTTTCTATGTAATGTTCACCATCAGAAAATGTGGAGACGAGCGCGGAGGATGCATGAAGGAAGCTCCTCTTCTTTTCTTTTGACACGCAAACCCGTCTAGCAGTAAGTTGGCTATAAATAGTTTCTAAAAAAGGTTCACTAGATCAGAAAGTTATAGAGACCAGGGCGACCTGTGTGAGGAAACTTTTCGTTTAGGGTGGAACCGAAACCAGAAATGTTTCATGAAAAATAATGAATTATAGTTTTCAAATTTTAACAAGTGCTAAAGTATAATTTTTTACAAATAATGGGTTTTTTAAAAATTTATATGTAAATTAAATTTTTTAAAGGTCTGCCCCTGCTTCTGTGACATGCAAGTCCGCCTGGGCTGCGTGTCAAAAGTGAGGACGTATTTGAAGCTAGCAAACATACTTGGTTGTAAATGAAACTTTTCTACCTGCTTCATCACTCCTCGTATTTGAATTTACAAAAAAAAAAAAAAGGTTCACAAATGAAATTTTTGATTCTCCTTCGTTCGTCGCTTCATAATCCCCTGCGCTGGACGTGAACTCCTTTTTCATTGTCTTCCCTTCGCTCGCTCGGTTGGCTGAGAAAGTCGGGGAATCGAAGAGAGAAAGGGAAGAAATGGAGGGAATGGGCGGCCGCTATACTTGGGCTTCTATCTGCGTCATGACCCTCTGCATCTTCTTCTTGATTTTGCTCATGGCCATGCATTCAGCGGAGAATTCTCCAATCTGCGGCCGTGAAACTTCCAGCGGAAGAAAGCACGAGCTCTCTTCCTGAAAATTGGAGTGGAGAAGGGATAGGTAGTGGCAGGGGGAGCCAATTTCATTTTTTTTGCACGAGTTAAACTAAAGTTTCAAAATTTTAATGAGCCACCAAATAAAAATTTTCAAATTTTTAATATATATTAAACTAAATTTTTTTAGATTTACATATAAATTTTTAAAGTTTTTAAAATCTGAGAAGGGGATAAGGCCCCTACCGGCCCCCCTTTCTTTTACCCTGAGTAGGGATGTCATCGGATTCAGATTGGATATACCTCTTACCATCTGATTTTTCAGATATTTATATAATTGGATTCAGATTAAGAATTCAAATTTGGAGTAAAAAAAGTTTATATCATATCCAAATCTAACTTTCAAATTTGCATCTGAATCCGATCCGAATCCAATTTTTAAGTTATATTTGAATTTGATCCGAATCTAAATTTTAAGTTATATCTGAATCCGATCCAAATCTAATTTTTAAGTTATATTTGAATCCGATTCGAATCCGAATTTAAAGTTATATCTGAACCCAATCTGAATCGAACTTTTAAGATATATCCGAATCCGGTCCAAATCTAATCCGAGTTTGACTTTTAAGTTACATCTCAATCCGATTTATGACTTTTAAGCCATATGTAAATCTGATCCAAATCTGATTTATGTACGAAAAATATATAGTAAATACTAAATGAATGAAACTCAATCTTAATAACATCACACTAGCTCAAACTTCAGTGGTGATAATTGTCATGCTTATTAAGATGAGATATATATATATATATATATATATATATATATATATATATATATTTATTTATTTATTTATTTATTTATTTATATATTTATATATTTATATATATATATTTATGTATCAAACTTCATTCTCTAGTGCAAGCAAATTTAAATTTTCAAAAATTATATTTGGCCAATGTGCGTTGATGCAACAAGAGATTAGATGAGTCATCATTGACAACTTCAATAATAAAAAGAAAAATCACCATATAGTCCAAACTTGCAAAATTTTTCTTTCAATACTTCCATTTGCCACAATAGATATGATCTTTCTATTTAAATATGTACCTCAACCATGTTGATACTATATTAAGGTCCAAAGGAAAATGCTATCAAATTAACCTACATTATTCAAATGAAAATTTTAATTAAATAAACATCTTAGACACACATAACTGTAGAGTTTAATTGATGTAATGAAAACAGATAAATACAAAAGAATATATACTTCTAATTTATGATTCAGTTTCAATGTATGTAGATGCAAATGTTGCTTTCTCTTCAAGTAAAGGTATAGGCAAATCAAAATCATATAACAAAAGAATAAAATAACCAACACAAAAATATGCTTAAAAGCATATATAATAAGTAAATTACCTTCAACCTAATCTCGCAACCAATCTTGTGCACAAATCAAAGTCTCCACGGTCTTTATACCTAATCCACTTCTGTATAAATTAATAATACATCCACATCTATTAAATGTTGACTCTGATGCAACAGTTGATATAGTAATAACCAAACTATCAGGTATCATTTTAGGTAACACAGGATATTTAGGTGCATTGATCTTCCACAATGTTAAAATGTCAATTGGATTATTTTTTTGGGTAAATAGGTTCTTCCAAAGACAACTCCAAATCTGATTTTATGTGTTGGCTTTGTGATGATTATTTAAGAAAGTCATCTAGTGCATTTGTTCTAGGCTTCTTATTAAAAGAAAAATCAATTAAAAAAGTAAAGTTAGATGCATCATTATCCTTCTTAACATCAACAATATAACTAGCATCAATGGAGAGTGTTTTCAATGCATAAGTAGCATTATATTCATGATAAATATCACAAATGTAGTTCTTAATTGTAGAGACATCTTCATATGCTTCATTTTTATAAAATTACCTATAATAAAACTCAATTAGTTTCATCTTATGATGAGGGTAAAAAACTACTGCAATTACTAAAATTAAATTGCATATATCTCAATACTTGTCAAACTTTGTTTTCATCCTCATTGCCATATTTGAATGACAAATATGTAAACTTAAACACATTTTTTCAATTTCCATCATTATCTCACAAAACTCTTTAAAGAAGATATTAGAAGTTGGATACTTGGCTGAAAAAATGACGTTGGTAGCTTCATAAAATATTTTTAAACTGTTATGAATAATAGTAGCCTTCTTCCACTTGTCCTTAGTCGGTGTCAAAGGATAATGACAATCAAGTTCTTGAAAACGACCAAAAGCTTTTTTTATATTGTAAAACTAAATTAAGCATAAGAAATGTTGAGTTCTATCTAGTTGGAATATCAAGACAAAACTTTTTCTCACAAGTAACTTTGACATTACGCATTGCTCGATCAAAAATTTCACATCAAGCTGGAGATGCCTTAATATTTTTTATGTTTTCTTTGATCTTGTCAATCACATCACTTATTTCTTTGACACCATCTTGCACAACCAAATTGAGAATATGAATAGAACATCTAACTTGATTTTTTTTTTCATTATAAACAATTGCATCCTTTTCAAGAAGTCACTTTATCAATTTTGTAACCATGATATCATTTGTCAAATAATTATCTAATGTAATTGAAAATAACTTGCGATCAATGTTCCATTTTAGTAAAAAAAATTTTGATGACCGATGCAAGTTTTTCTCTTATATGAGATATTTCAACCATAACAAAGTTGAGAACTTTCTTTTTTATTTTCCAACTATTATCAATATAATGTGCAGTCAAACATAAGTAATCACGTTTCTGACAAGATGAAGTCCACATGTTAAATGTGAGACTAATCATCCCATTAGTCTTCTCCAAAACATTACATAATTTTGTCATTTCATTTTCATAAATATATATGCAATCTAACAGTGTTATGTGATAATAACTTGAACTATGGTTGTAATCTTTCAATAAACTTCTGAAAGCCTGAATTACCAACTATACAAAATGGATATTCATGAAGAATAATCATATTGGCTAAATCAAGTTGGCTTTCATCTGAATGAAACTTGAAAGTACCAAGAGTACATTTTTCATCATCAGTCTTTCACCAATAATTGGCGTTGTTGGCCTAATTTTAAGTTAGGCATTTTAGGACATACCTTTAAATGATTTTTTAAATGTCTGGTGCCCATCTTATTATTGCAATCCATAGATAGTTTACAGTATTGACAAACAACACATTATATACCTGATTTGTTAAATGTCCTATTAAACTCCTTCCATACACTTATCTTAGTGACTTGGCTTTTGTAGGAATCTTGTCAACTTTTATATTGTTAACAGAGACATAACTAGAAGCATTGGCATCAGATGTTGTACAATCCGTAAATTGTATATATACAAAATAGAAAACTTTGACTAAACTCTTAATGATATATTACCTAGCTTGACCACTAAAGATGTGTTCTATTTGAATCAGTAGTACGTATGAATTTCTCTTCCACACCAGACCAAGCATACCTCTAGCTCACATTTGTGATCATCAAGCATTTCAATATCTCACTGAATTTACTTTAACTGCAACAAACATGTCGTTTGTTAGCTAAAACAAGAATATAGCCTTCTAAATAAGGTCTAGTTTTGTTTTACAACACTGCATCAATGCGAAGAGCTCCTGAGGAGAGAAAGCCCTTTCTGATCATTGCCAAACCAAGAAACAGAGATAAGAAACTGTATGTTGTTATTACTATGGCTAGTAAGAAAATGTATGTTGTTATTACTACCAGCAACTAGTAGTTCTAGTAAATACCATGGCTAATAAGAAAATGTAGATTAATAAAATCATAAACAAAAGAAGTCAGTACAGAAGACTCACCAAAGAAATGCAGCAAATTAGATGACCCAACCTAAGTCATCGATGAAATGGTTACCGAAATCATGCAAGTCACACACCATATATAAAACTGCAAAGCCTTAATTACTGACATATCTAGCCATAATCGATACAAAAAAAAAGGAAGAACCAAGGGGATACTTCACCCTTCTATGGATTGGAGGATGCAATATGAACGTTGGAATCCTACGAAAGTGAAACAATATAAGCAGTCACATTTCTTGTAACCAGAAACTTGAAGCCATCAACAACTAAGAAGAATAGTATTGCTTCTCTAAAGAAGATCGTTCATTGTTTAATGGCAAAGGAAGAAAAAGTAAGCCTAAGATTCTCTGTAATTAAGGTGACAAGGAAAGAACAGAGATGAGAATGCTTTGACCTTTATGATGCCTGTGGATAGAACGTATAAGATTCCCAAGTCAATGATTGATCTTCAAAATTAACTATGGAAAAGGAGAGTTATATAGATTGGCCATAGCTAAACTGCCACTAGCTCTAGCAAAAAATGACCTCCGGCAGAATATATATCCTGCGCCACGTTAGATGTGTCTCATGTATTAGTCTACTTCAACTGTCAAGTTGTTGTTAGTTAAATATGACTTGAACTTTGAGGAAAATCACTGTTCGAGTGCTTATTTCTAAGAATGCTGGCTATTGACAATAAAAGAAGCATGGAAACAATTTCAGATACAAACGGAAAAAAACAATCTTACAGCTTTAATGGGATGTCACATGTTTATAGGCCTAAGATTCTCTGTAATTAAGGTGACAAGGAAAGAACAAAGATGGGAAAACTTGGAGAAACATTTTCCTTTGGTGGAAAACTCATCTCATTTGATACTAGAAACCTCCTTCTCGAATTATTCATTTTTGCTCTATAGTTGATTCTTTCATTTTTTTTCATTTTGTTATCCTAATTTTCTCTCAGTTCATGTGCATTTCACAATAGTACATATGATATGATATATGTTGTTACAAGTATACAATTAATTTTCAATAATGTTTATCTTAATTTTTACTGATTTTATTTTCATTTATGTTTTAAAACTTATTTACAATTTTTGCACTGTCACTTGCACACTTACTTTCTGCTTGTTCTCTCTATAGATCTTTGATGTCTCTCTCGCTTCTGCTTTGTATATCATACTGTGGAATTATTCTCGTAAGACCAACTGTACCAAGTATCAGCTAAATCCTCCTTTGCCTACGCACCCACCGTAGCATGAAAAATAAGGTCAACCACCAGAGGGCAAACAGCAAAGAAGAAAACCAAAAAGAAAAATGCACAACGCGGTTCTACTCGTATACGCAAAAAAAAAAAAAAAAAATCTCAAATCCACGGAAAACTAGAAGAAACTAAAAGAATCAGTATACCAAGCCACCAGAAAAAGGGAGGGGGAAAAAATAGAAAGAAGATGAAGCTTCAGGCTTCAGCGAACACAGAAAACCTTGGGGTATTAAAACTTGGCGTATACAAATACATGAAACCTCACCTCATCGGCTTGCTGAGCTGGTTCCTCGCACACGGGGCTCTCGTCGAAGTTCTTTGTCAGAAACTTCGCCGAAACCATCCCCACCTCACAGACCAGGTTCTCGCGCTAGCCTTGATGCCAGTGATCGACCACCACTTGAATATAGCCCACACTTGAATCCCGTCGTGCAAGTTTTTCTTCACGCGGTGAAGGGAAAGAACACTACGAAGGTTCGGAGATTCTTTTCTGTTGTTCTTTGATGTTGGGTGGTGTAGGGAAGAAGAAACGACAGGTAGACAGCCTATGTCACAATGGTACGGGTACGGGTACGGGGTACGGGTACGGGTACGGTATTTTTTAAAATAATGGTACGGGTACGGCGACAATAACCTCATGCAATAATCATCTTCAATAACCAATAACAATACGGGGTACGGGTACGGGGTACGGGTACGGGTACGGTATTTTTTAGCTGTCTATAATCATCTTCAATAACCTCATGCAACAACCAATAACAATACTTTGTTTTAGAAGCAAAAGAGAATGGGTGGGAAGCTTCTATTTTCATTTTAAATCACGTTCACAACAATTGGGTTTAAAGGAAGAAACCATGGTTTTCTAATTTCAATTTGTAGGACCAAAAGCTAGCTGACAAATTTAGTCATTATTTAATTTAATCTTATAAATTTATATCTTAATAGTTGTTCTTTCAAAACAATTCGTAAGTTTGTCGTATATAAAAAAAATTAAAAAATTATGTTTTCCCTTCACTTAAAATTTTAAAACTATAGTTTGACTCCTGTAACAAAACAACTGGTACGTTTATCGTATATAAAAAAATATATATATATGTTTTGGCTTCACTTAAAATTTTAAAACTATAGTTTGACTTTTGAAACAAAAAATTCCTTAATCAACCCTTACCCCTATGTATTTGAAGAAATGAGTTCTAGTGTGTCATCTAAACATATGAAGTAAGTATTCAAAACTAATTAAAAGTCTATTTTTTTCACATATCCAATTCTTTCAAAACAGCTTTCATGAGGTGTTGTACTATTATAAATGACATTTTGAGTAAGCCTTGGCACCGGGCCGGGCCACCGCCGGTTTCCCAGTACCCGGCTCGATTCGGGCTCGGGCCCGGGCCTTGAAATTTTGAGTTTCGGGCTTTTTTTTTCTGGGCCCAACCCGACCCGGTAATTAACGTGCTGGGCTCGGGCCTACGACTGTGATTATCGGGGGGCCAAAAAGCGCGACAACAAATTTATTTATTTTTTCAAAAATAAATGGACTTAGGGAGTTAGGGTTTTCTTCATCTTCTTTTGTTGTTTTGCTGAGGGCCGAAGTAGGTCTTTGAGGTTGCAAACTTGCAGTGACTCAGGGACGGCGGGCGAAGAGTGGCAGCGCCGGCGAGGAAGGGGCTCGCCGAAGGAGGAGGCATTAGGCGAAGGTGGAGGAGGAGGCGTTGGGCACATTGGAGGAGGAGACGTTGGGCGAAGGCGGAGGAGGAGGCGTGGTGTTGGGCGAAGGTGATAGAGAAAGAGGGCCGTGGGAAGTCCACTGTAGCCGGTAGAGGTTGGTGGTGGGAAGTGGCTGGCGGCGGCTGGCTTCCATTGCCCAGTTCCAAATTGACTATTTTCGATATTGGGGTTAGGGTTGGGATTCTTGGGAAGGGTTAGGGTTTTCAGAAACTTGAAAAGGGGGAAAAAATGAAGAAAAAAAAAACCCGGCCCGACTCGGGCCCGACCCGCACAAAAGGTCGGTCCAGCCCGCCCAGCCCGTTAATAATCGGGCCGGGCCGGGCCGGCCTGGGGCATAAATCAAAGCCCGAGGCCCGATAATGCATGGGCCCAGCCCGGACCGTTTCCAATACCGGGCTTCGGTTTTTATATTCTTATCGGGCCAGCCCGGCCCGATGCCCAGCCTTAATTTTGAGTTTGTCGCACAAGTTGGGGCACAAAATTGATTTTGTCAACATTGATAATTGAGGAAAGGCGATGATAGAAACATGTCAAATAATAATAAACGACTAAAATACTTTGTTTACTTTTTTCTTTACTTTTATGGGTCAAATCAATGGTTAAGATCATTCTTAATGGGTCAAACACTTAAAAGTTGATTCAATTTTCTCTTTTGTTACTAGTACATTTGACTTTCATACTTTTTTCATAATAATTATGCATATTGAGCATTAATTGGTTTATTTTTAACTAATAACATATTTTAATTGAGTAAACTATTATTTCACGATGATCACTTATTGTGAATTATTAAATTAGGTGACCTATATTATTTTTCATTAAAAAATATTATTTAATGATTTTTTCATATTTCATTGAATTAATTGAAATAATTTGTGCTACATCCATAAAAAGAGTGTTCAATGATATATCAGATAATTTATTAGCCATCTTACCTTTATTACAATAATTGTTTTTTACTTAGAAAATTGTATAATTACTCTAAAGATATATAAGATAGTTTATTAAATTGAACAATTTGTTGTTTTCCTATTAGTTAAAAGTTTCTGTTTTCAAACACCTAAGATTTTTGAATGAATTATATGATTATACAAAATAATTTACTTGATTGATTAGATAAGTAAATTGATAATTTGATAAATGAAACTTTTTTATAAACAGTTTTTTCATATTAAATATATTTATTTGAGATTATGCACAGTGAAAGATGCTATCAACTTAAAATGAATTTCATAATGCGTTTAAGATTTCTATTTTTTATAAAACATATATATATATGTTTTTTAAGTTGATTTGTTTAAAAAGTATATTTTTTGCTATCAACTTTTTTTTGCTTGTAATCAATTTGACATAATGGTTCATTAAAAAATTTATAGCTCTAAAAGTGTTTTTTTCATATTTTTAAAAATTCCCATTTTGTTTAATTTTTTTATTGAAGTTTTCTTTGTTATTTTCAATTAAATAAATAAATAATTTAAGATATCTTGCTTAGTTGATGCTTTAATTATAATAGTTTGCTTGATTAAAAAACAGTTAATTAAATAAAATATTAATTAGTTAATAAGTTTTATATGATATAATTTTAAATATTTAAGTTAAATAGTGTATATGGTAACTATAGGGCTATTATTATATGCAACTAGTTGTTAGTTCTTAGTCAGATTATATCTTCATATAAAATTTATATTCATCTTATGGTTGATGTTAAGTTAATGCATTTGGCTAAACTTTTTGCCCAAACATCCTACCATGTCACAGGTTGAAACTTCAAAACCTATTGTCACCAACTCCAGTGGTTCAGATTCGGATATTAGGCTTCAAAATAGGATATTAGGCTATAGGATTCGGATATCAGCTCTCGGTTCGGATTCAGATATTGAGTTACAATTCGGATTCGGATTTCAACTCACGGTTCGGATTCTGATATCAGGTTATAGTTCGGGTTCGGATATGAAGTTAGTTTGAGTTCAGATATATTGTTAAGATATCGAATATTTATTTAAAACCGAATTCGAATGGGATCGGATGTTATTTCTTAAATCTGAATTAGATCCGATTTTCTTAATCCGATGTTAAACTGCTTACCTTATCTGATTTTTTAAAAGCAATTCTGGCTGGGTGTGCTGTTTGTGATCCTAATGGCGAGAAGTGGGACTAAGAGTTGAGTAATGGGCTCCGTATTTTATGGATGGAGTATGGAGAATTGGGTGTCTGGTCGTTGGTCTTCAGTTTAGACTGGTTGCTCGACATTTGGGTTGGTCTGATTAAAAAAATTTGTCAGACCAGCAGACCTAAATAAGAGCTGTGTTTGAGCTGCTGACAAGGGCTTCGAACCAATCCAAAACTGACCGTGCCAATGTTTGGGTCAGCCCAACCTGGTCCGATGCCCAATAACTGCTTGTATACGTAGGCTGATTTTTTTTTTTTTTTCGTGTGCAGGTATAAAAATCTTTAGAAAAAATTTTCAAAATCTGACTTAAAGAATAGGCTAAAATAAAAAATACATCTAATTTTTGCACCCTTAAATTACTTGTTTTTACAATTAACTCCAGGTTATCTGTTATTACCGACTTCTAAGTGCTTTCAGTGTTATGGTCCTGGCATGGGAAGCGTGCTCCTACAT
Organism: Nymphaea thermarum; assembly: GCA_011799765.1. NCBI lineage: Eukaryota > Viridiplantae > Streptophyta > Magnoliopsida > Nymphaeales > Nymphaeaceae > Nymphaea > Nymphaea thermarum. Next base: position 33,890 of record JAANDH010000993.1, read on the forward strand.
TGTAGTACGGGGGTATTTTCTTTATTATGTAGGGTCAATTTTTCAGGTTCTAATTTTGCCCTAATGGCGTGCGTGCCTTCCATTTTACCATCAAGGGCATTTTGAACATTTCAGTCTCTAACATATAAGGACTAGCTTAAGGGGTTAAAGCGATTAGTAGGACGTAGCCTATTTAATTGAATTACAAAGCATTGATTACCTATATCCAGGTTAGTTATTTTTTTTTTTACTACTAATTATATAGCTACATCAAAGATGAGTATATTCTTTTCCAATTGATGCTCAAACATTGTTAAGGAAACCGAGAGACGTATATATATATATTTCATTTCATGTTACTTTCCAGGGATAAAGTGGTAACTTTAACAACTATTGTGGATCTTTTTAATAAGCAACACAAAAATCTGTTGTTATAGTTTCAAACTGACAATTTAAAATTAAAAAAATAAAATAAGAGACACAAAACTCTGTCGGTAGAGTTTCAAACTAATAAGTTAAAATTTTAAAAATAAAATTATCTTCTAAAGTCTCTGTCATTTCGTAAAAAGATGTAAAGAAGCCTCTATTGGCATATGTTTTGAGAGAAAGTGGATTGTTTGGTTCAAGTTTATGATTTTTAAGAAAAGGCAGAGCCAGAAATTTTTCATTCATGAGGAGAGCATAATTAAAGTTTCTGAATTTTGACTAGAGCCAAATATTATTTTTCAAATTTTTTACATAGAACAAGTTAATTTTTCTAAAATTTACATGTGAATTTTTATTTTTTATTTTTTGAGGTAGGCCGAGGGCCCATGCGTTGGCTCTGCCCCAAATTTAAGGCTATTTATTTTTTTCACTAAAAGTGTTTTTTTTCAATGCTTGTAATTTGTAGCTGGTGCTCTCCTTCTTACACTACTTTCAGTCATTTGCATGGTTGAGCTCTTCTACGCGTGCAGGACAGAGATATATTAGCCTAATGACATCCTGTGAACTTACTGACAATATGTCTTTCCCAACTCAGGAATAGAACACGGCAATTGAAATTCTTAGACGAGATTTTAGGCTTTAATTTTCTGCATTTAGACGAAATTTCCCATAGGTTTAAAATTAGTAAAGATTAGTCAGTTCTTTATCAAAATACATAGGATGTTAATACTTTTTTATTAGAAGTATTAAAAAACACTTACGCTGTTTGTGGTTTTTAAGGACGGTTACCAAATATATCTGTGTTGACTCTATTATGGCATGGCTGTTTGCTTAGTAAGCAGCTCTAACTAAGTACACTAGTCATGGTTTCTCAAGAGCTTTCTTGGTGTATCTTTCCGCTACACAAGTTTCATCAGTATCGTCTATGTCACATGGATGTGAGTATGGTACTATGAGTTCCGGTAGGGTGATATGGGTTTGGATATTGTAATTTTGAAAATTATGAGTATGCAGGTATAACAAAATTTGTATTCTAAAAAATGATAAAATGAAAAAAAAATATTAATAGTCTTATTATCCGTAAAAAATCTCAAAATTAAAGAAAAATGAGAGGAAAATATAGAATCTTAGTGGAAGGAGAATATAAAAGAAGAAAAAAATCAAAATTAGAGAAAAAAAATTAAGTTTGAAAATATAATTTTAAATGTTTTAAAATGCAGCCGTACCCACGTACCGACACAAGGGGCAAAACCAACTTACCTGTGTCAAATAATTTATCATGTACCAAATGCCGTATCGTTGTACCATAAGCAATTTGTGGATGGTGGCTCCCAACTTAAGTGCATTTTTCCAAACGCTGGCTCGATGATTGTTCTCTCTTGTAATATAGGCAAGATATGTTCCTGATGGTGAACGTCACATAGAAAATTTGACCTTCCTTCACTAGAAACTGTGACCTTATCAAGTATTTTTGTTATCCTTATCTCCCATATCTCTCCTCCTGGCATACCACAATTTGTTATGTAATGATTATGTTCCTCAAGTTGTCCACTGGGAAGTGCTATTTTGAACCATTTACTGGCTATGGCCATGAAACCACTTTCTAGGTTTTTTAACTTTTTTCCTTCCTAACATTGCAAGGCTTCCTTTCGTTCTCAACTTTGCAAATATGCATTGAACAAAATAGTCAATCCATTCTACAAGAAATTGGTTCATTTATTGGTTCCTATAACTTTTCATTCCTTTACATTGTCAGTTTTTTCTCCCGACTTATGTGAGAAAAAAAATTAGTACTAAACAGGAGAAGAAAACCAACTAGGCCATTCAAGCAAAGAACTTGGTTGATTCATTGGTTGCCATAACATTTTGCGTTGTCATTTTTACTCCAGGCCAACGACTCGATTGCCACTTGAACCTGTTTTGCAGTTTATGGCTATCTAGCTGTATGCCTTTACTTATGCCTTTGTGGTATTCATCCAGGTACATCAATTCAAATAAGTTTACAGGATCATTGCCATCAACGTTTACTAAGTTAACAAGCATGAAAGGATTGTAAGGGGTTTATGCCAAGATGAAATAACTATTGCTCAAGCAAACTGCGTCTATGATGGGAACCTTATTTCTTTATTTCTGCGCTTGAAACATAACAAATCTGCTAGGTGCAAGTCATGTTCTGTCTAAGGGTATCACAGTCAATCTTGGAAAAAAAAAAAGAAAATAGATGTGGATGAAATAAAAATTCACTGAATGATCTCATGACATTTAATTGTTGTCCCATTTCTTTTTGTGCATGTTGTGAAGTCAAGATGCTCTTATGCGTGCAGCCAGATCACTGGGAGCAACATCACTGGGAAGAAACCAGATTTTATTAATAAAGTGGCGCCAACTAGAGACCTTGTAAGAACTGATGTTTTTGGCTTATATAAATTGACATAACTGGTGTGGCTAGGACTTAGATGAACTATGAAGAAGAAATTGTGACAATCTTGGGCAATTTCTTTTTTCATAAACGTGTAAAGCTGGGGAATTAAAGAAGAAAAAGAAAAATTACAATATTTTCAAAAATTAAATTTATTGCATTTTCGAATTTCTAAGAAAAATGGTATTTTTTCTAGGTTTCTTTTAACATATTATTAATTATTTTGGATCTTTAGTTTTTTACCAATGCTTTTGCAAGATAATTGGTAGGAAACTCGTTTTTTTTTCATATTTTTCTGTCACTTTTTATATTTTAAAAATTTTCAATTCCACAAAATTTCTCAAGGAAAACAAATTTCTTGATTAATTCCCAAGAAAAAGCCTCTGATTGAAAACCCGAGAATGATGTTTGTGACAATGTAACAAATTAAATGATGCATATTACATGGTCTAAATGACTAAGGATCTTGTTGCCACTTTCACTTGCAGCAAGTTGTATTGGGCTAGCCATCCATAAGTCCCAGGAGCAGCCATTCTTTGTAAAGGACGAATGTCTAGGCCCACCTTCAATGTGTAGAATCCAGCCCTTATGGGAGCCCACTGCGTGTGCCGCTTTTCTATGCCTGAAATAATGACTCTCACTTGGAACATCGAGTGTTCTGTTTAGTATGCCTCCAAACTACTCCATGAATATGACTGTCGATTCCTTCGTGCCCATTGACACACTTTATTTTCTCCATAAATATGCTCAGGTATTCTCTTGAGCAAACATGCACAACTGATACACCTTTCTCAACCTCTTCAGGGTAATAATGGGGACATCTATGGAAGGGCCAATACCTCCTGGAATATCTGTTTTGCAGACTATGACTGACCTCTAAGTGCTATTTCATTGCTAATTGTTCGAATGCTTCAGTCACAAATTAACAGGTTGGATATGCAATCCATCTTGTGTTAGGCTAGTCCATGCATGTGACTGACACTGGCGCCCTCCAATTTTATTTGTGCTTAGGTGTAACAAAGTGTGTAGGAAAGCAACTGACAAGCGATCGCACAACAAAGCCTTACAGTTGTACGTTTTGAGAAAATGTTAGGGGCGGTTGTATGTTTCGATTGAGGCGGATAAGTTGCGATGTATGATCGATCGTGCTTTCATGTGTGCACTCTTCAAACTAGTAGCCGGAGTGACTGCAATTTGTTTGCATCCCAAAATTTTTATTGGTTTTGGAGTGCTCCAGAAAAATGAGGTTTTTGTTCTAAAAGAGGAAAGAAAGGGACTCGCCCGTCGGTACGAGGATCGATCGTTTCCGGCGCCTTTACCGGGGGTAATCAACCCAAGGGCTATGTTTATCATTGATGCATTTCATTTTAACTTAAACATCATTTTGATTCTATATGCGGTGTAGAAAATATTGAAAGTTTGATGTTTCAAACTTTTGAAAAGACGCTTGAAGAGTTACTTGAAAATGTGAAATATTTTGAGGAATAGATGGAATTAGTAAATATTATTTGAAAAGCTTGTGAAATTGTTTTGAAATCACTTTAGTGTTCTCTTAAGACTTTAAGTAGGTTTGAGATTTTGCTCTAATTCGATTACCACCTAGTTAGAGCTCCATCTCCTCTTGCTTAAATTCTTTTTGGAGAGATGCTCGTGAACATAAGTGGTATTACGTGAAAGGGAACGCATGAATGCATTAATCCTATATGGTTGAAAGAAAATAAAGCATTCCTACCACAACATTCATTTAAGACATTCCTACCACAACATATATCTAAATGTTTGAGAAGAATGAAAAATTTTAGAAAATGAATTGGGGTTGTAGACCATCAAACACGAATCCAATATTGGGTCATTACTTTTTTTGTGGTCTTAATGAAGTTGGTACATAAAAAAATCTTTAGAGAAGAAAAATGTCCAAAAGAATGACAAAGAGACAAGAAAATATAGAGAATGAGAAAATAAAAGAGATTTTGTAAGATCAAAGAAAAGGAAGAGGTATGTATTCATATACATATGTCTATATATATGTATATACGTATATGTAAGTTTATAAAGAAAATAAAGTTTGCATTTAGATGGAGAAGGAAAATGAGACTTTCAAAAGAAAGAGGAAAAGAGGGAGATAGAAGAATTACGCATTCATGGGTATATATTATTACATATACACATATAAGAAAGTTTGTAAAACTTCATTGGTTTGAATAGAAAGAGAACCTTTTAATGAAGAGAAATGGAGACAGATACATATGTATATTTATATATATGGTTTATAGATAAAGACATTTGTCTTGAAAAGAGAATTAAAGATTTTAGATATAAAAAATAGAATGCATATATGTATGCATTCATTTATATGGTAGAGAAATGAAACATGAAAATATGTATGTATATACATACGTATTTTCATGAGATTAAAATCAAGAAAATGAGAACTAACCAACTTCAAATTTATTATGGGCCAAGGGGAAACTTGGACTCATGCAAGAGCCTAAGTTAAATCCCCAAAGCCACATTAGAGGGTTTCTTTTGAAAATGTTTTGTAAGAGCATGATCATAAACATAAAATGTAATAGTTTCATTTATGACAAAGGGATAAGTTTCTTCCACCATTGGGTATGGAAGAAAGTCAAACCATAGGATAAGGGACTCATTAGGGTTTCTAATGGAATGATTAAAAGAAACTAACGTAAAATGATATGCAAATGCAATATTAACATGTACAAATTTCGTGGGAGGGGTTTTTCCCGGGTTGGACAAGTCCCAACCTCAAAATTAATTAATACAACACAAAATAGAAAGTCCCAAACCACACTCTCAATCTCACCCTACATTCATACATAAGTGAAAACCAAGCATCACCATAGACAACATATAGTCAATATTCAAATAAGGAAAAAGAAAGAGATCATGGTAAGGAGGGAGAGCACATTAGAGAGAGAAAGTGCATGATAGAGAGAGAGCTTATTAGTGAGAGAAGGAGCACGATAGAAAGAGAAAGAGGTCATTAGAGAGAGAAAAAAAAATGATGGAGAGAGAACTACTCAACTAAGCATGATAAAGAGAGAGAGAGAGGGAGAGGGAGAGAAGACATACTAGAGAGAGAGAGAGAGCATAGTAGATAGAGCAAACATAGTGAAAAGAGAGCATAGTAGATGGGAGAACATAGTAAAGAGAGAACATGATAAGGATGTATTCATGATAAAGAAAGAGAAAAAGCATGATAGAGAGATAAAGAAAGAGATGGAGCATGATAAAGAGGTATTCAACTAAGTGGAGAAACATGATCCAACCATGAAAATAAATATTATCTCTTCTTATGCTCCCATTGCACTTGAGCATAGCCTCTTGTCTCTAAAAAGAGGTAGAGTGTTATCTCATATGTGGCTAAGGAGAGTGGAAGATGGAAAAAAAAACAAATATGAGGAGACCATAAAAAGTTTCTATTCAAGAAATGAAAAAACTATAACAACAAAACCATATCCAAGGAAAGAAATAACATGATTTGGTCATGAAATGAAATATAGTCTCATCTTCTTATTCTCTTGGTGCACTTGAGCATAGCCTCTTATCTCTAGATAGAGATTGAGAGCTATATCATTTGGCCATGAAGAGAGAAAGAAGAGAGAAAAAAATGAGAAGAAGATCGAGACTATATTCAAGAAAATAGATAACAAGAATATATTCATGAAGGGAAATAACAATAACAATAAAATGTATTCAAGAAAAGAAGGAGCATGATTTAACAAAATATCATCTCATCTCCTCATTCTCTTAGTGCACTTGAGCATAGCCTCTTGTCTCTAAAAAGAGGTAGAGTGCTATCTCTTTTGTCCATGGAGAAGAAAAATGAGAAGGAAAATTATAAAGAAAGAAAAGAGAGAGATTATGACTACATACCTCTAATGCCTCCAAGAGATGAATCTTGCTCCAAGTTGGAGAGAAAATGGAAAGAGAAAGAGGGAGAGAGAGGGGGAGGAAATGGGGGGTATTTATAGAAGATTTTGGAGCCAAAACCCTAAATTTGAATTTTTTTGAATTTCCCCCATTTTCCATCCGAATTTCACATAATTTTAAAGTATTTTGAAAAAGAAATGACTTGAAAATGGGTATGATTGGTTATTAAACTTATAAAAATATATATTTATTTTTTTTTTTAAATGAGTTGGGCCTTTGTCCACCCAAAAAGACTAAAATCACCCTCTAAAAGGAGTTTCTTTTGTCAAAAGGAGGGGCAAATGAGTCTTGCCCACCAAAAGACCAAAATCACCCTCTAAAAGTAGTTTCTTTTGTCAAAAGGAGGTGAAAATGGGTCTTGCCCACCAAAAGACTAAAATTACCCTCTAAAAAGAGGTTTTTTGGTCAAAAGGAGGGGCAAATGGGTCTTGCCCACCAAAAGACTAAAATTACCCTCTAAAAGTAGGTTTTTTTGTCAAAAGGAAGGGCAAATGGGTCTTGGCCACCAAAAGACTAAAATTAACCTCTAAAAGGAGGTTTTTTGGTCAAAAGGAAGGGCAAATTAGTCTTAAATGATCGATTTGGATTTGAACTTGGGTTTTGGATCTGAAAGTAATATTTTGGATTTAATTTAGATCTGAAAGTTGTATTTTGGATTTAATTTGGATCTAAGAGTTGTATTTTGGATTTGAATCTTGTGCCTAAATTTGAATTTCGTACTTGGATAAAACATCATAGTCCTTTGAAAAAAATTTGGGGTGATTACACAATTGCACACTCAAATGTTGTGCGATGGAATGTCTAGCAAAGGCAAAGCATAATTTATTGTTCGATTTAAGATGACGAAAAGCGATATTAAGTTTGACATTATTTTTTAGGATCCTTCCCTTTGGGGATGCATCATACTAAATGGCAAACAGTGTTCCTCGACCTGGTTCTTGTCAAACAATGACATGAAATTCAGCCAGTTAATGTAAGAAATATTTTTGTTGTTATGTTGCCGACAAAACCAATTAATGGTTCATTGTGAGTGTTATATAAAACTCAAGCGGTGTACAAGAAACTCGAACATGCAACCTTACTTGTCCTTATTGATGAAAGTTAAGGCAAAATTAATGCAGCTGCCTTTATGAAGATGGTGAACTGTTTAACTTTTGGGTTCTCCAAAAGTTCCATCATGCCAAGACATGTGCCCCTTCACCTTGCCTATTTTTAATTTTCAGTTTTTTGTTTTTAATATGGTCATTATATTTTCAGTTTTTTGTTTTTAATATGTTCATAATGACCATAGTGGAATTACCAAGAGTCAATGTCATTTATTTTTCAGTTTTTTCTTACATGGCCCTTTGGGTTGGCTAAATGTGTGAGAGAAAACATTTCAAGTGTGCTCCAAATTTTTAGTGTTGTGTGCTCTTATCACGTGTCATGCCTTTGTGGTCACTTGTAGAAACAAGTGCTCGATTAGTGTGTTGTGTTCTTGTGTTGTGTCATTCACAGGAGCACAAGAAGAGGACGTGCAAGCAAGTCATTTCTTTTGCTAACAGTGGTATCAGAGCCAGGTCGATTGTATTGTCGTGTTTGTTGGTAAAAGTGCAAAAGAGAAGCCTGCAAGGTAAAGCATGCACATAACTTGTTCGACAAAATTTCTGTGGGAAATTTTTGTTCATTATGGCTAATGGCATGTCCACTTCGAATATTTTCAATCGCTCATACCTATATTTAGTGGTGATAGTTATGATTTTTGGAGCATAAAAATGAAGACTTTCTTTTTGTCGCAAGATCTTTGAGATTTAGTTGAGAATGACTATATAGAAAGTGCAGAGAGCTCAAAACAAAGAGAAAAGACAATTGAATCAAGAGAGCAACGGAAGAAGGATTCAAAAGCCTTGCTTGTTCTTCAACAAGCTGTAAGTGAGACTATCTTTCCTCGAATTGCTGGTGCTACTAGTTCAAATGAAGCTTGGACTATTCTCAAATAAGAATATCATAGTGATAAGAAGGTAATGACAGTGAAACTCCAAATCTTCCATAAAGAGTTTGAGACATTGTTTGTGAAAAACAATGAATCAGTCCAAGAGTTTTTTTCAAGAGCTTTCATAATTATAAATGAGATGAAAACCTTTGGAGAGGTTGTTAGCAACTAGAAAATTGTAGAAAAAACATTGAGGAGCTTACCGCCTAAATTTGATCATGTGGTTATGGCTATAGAAGAGTCTAAGGATTTGACTGCATTCTCTGCTAATGAATTATTGGGTTCTCTTTGAGCCCATGAACAAAGAATGAACAGGTCAACTGAAAAAAGTGTTGAACAAGCATTCCAAGCTCAAGTCAAGTTGGATGACTTTAGCAAAAAGAGAAAGGGAGCAACGGTATGAAAGAATGCATGTCGTGGGTGAGGTAGGGTAACTATCGTGGACATGGACGAGGAAGATTTGAGGCAGACAGAAATAAGTCAGAAGGAGGTGACACTAACAATAAAAAATATGGCCACAAAAACAGGTACTGTGTTTTTTGCAAAAGAAATGGTCATACTGAAGCGTACTGTTCGGATAAAGCAAAACAACAAGTTAATATAGTAGAAGATAAAGCAGAAGATAGTAACTTATTTTTTACTCATACAGAGTCAAATGAAAATATTGATCATGTATGGTTTTTAGATAGTGGATGCAGTAATCATATGACAGGAAAGAGAAGTTTGTTTTGTGACATTGATGAATCGGTGAAGCAACAAGTTCGACTTGGAGACAACAAAAAGGTGCAAATTGATGGTAAAGGCACAATTGAGATAAGCCCCAATTTTTCTTAAAAAAGATCTATCACCGCTTTAGGATTAGCACAAAAAAGATATTTGATTTCATTTCATGATGATGTATGTGAAATAAAAAAGAAATGTTCTACCATGCCACCTATAGTAGTGCACATGACAAAAAACAAAATATTTCCAATCGAGCTTTCACACTTTGATGCTTATGCCTTAGTTGCAGACATGAATAAAGTGTCTAAATTATGACACTTAAGATATGGACACTTGCACTACAATGGACTGAAGTTGTTGGGGCAGAAAAAATTAGTTGTTGGTTTACCTCGTCTTACCAATAATGAAGATATTTGTGAAGCATGTGTGTATGGAAAACAACATCGTCTTCCATTTCCAGTTGGAAAAGCATGGAGAACAAAAACTCCTTTAAAATTAGTGCACTGACATATGTGGACCAACAAGAACTCCATCTCTAAATAATAGTAGATATTTTCTACTATTCACTGATCATTTTTCTCACATGAGTTGGGTGTTTTTTCTTGTTGAAAAATCTGAAGCTTTGAAAAGTTCAAGGAATTTAAAGTATTTGCAGAAAAAGAATGTGAGTGACCTATAAAAATATTTCGTACTGATAGAGGGGCAGAATTTTTGTCAAATGACTTTGACAATTTTTGCAAATTACATGGCATACATAGACAATTGACAGTAAAAAAAACTCCCCAGCAAAATGGAGTAGCTGAGAAAAAAAACCGTACAGTGGTAGAGATGGCTCGTAGCATGTTGAATGAGAAGCATCTTACAAATGAGTTTTGGGCTGAAGCAGTAGCTACAACTGTGTATCTTCTCAACATATCACCAACCAAAGCAGTCTACAATATGATTCCATATGAAGCATGGTGGAAAAAAAAAACCTGATGTAAGTAATTTGAAAGTTTTTGGATACATTTCTTACTCTCTGCTTGATTCTAGTAGTTGAGATAAAATGGATAAAAAGAGTGAGAAATGTATTTTTGTGGGTTATAGTAATAACTCAAAAGGTTATAGACTATACAATCCAGTAACAAAGTCTTTAATCATTCGGCGTGATATCATTTTTGATGATAATGGATCATGAAAGTGGACAACAATAGAAGATCAATATATTCCATTTGTTGAATCAACTTCTTACTCAAATGCATCAACGTCAAGTGCTAATCATTCAAAAGAGACCAATCCAGAAGAAGATGTCAAAATAATTACAAATGGGTCTTCTCCACCAAGAAAGGTACGATCTCTACATGATATATATGCTTCTTGTTCATTTGCTTTTATGGTAACTGAACCATCATGTTATGAGGAAGCATGCGGTAAAAAAGAATGAGAAAAAGCAATGCAAGAAGAGATCGACACAATTAAGAGAAATGATACATGGCAGCTAGTAGATTTGCCACAAGGAAAGGAACCTATAAGTGTGAAATGGGTTTACAAATTGAAGTATAATGTTGATGGAGATGTGCAAAATACAAGGCCTGACTAGTCGTCAGAGGGTATGTACAAAAATATGGCATTGATTATTTTGAAACTTTTTCTCCAGTTGCTCGTTTTGAGACTATTAGGCTAGTATTGGCACTTGCAGCTCACTTAAAATGGAAGGTATTTCAATTTGATGTCAAATCTACTTTTTTGAATGGTGCTTTAGAAGAATATGTATATGTACATCAACCACAGGGCTTTGTCATAAGTGGACATGAGAAGAAAGTGTATAAGTTGAAAAAGGCCCTTTATGGCCTCAAGTAAGCACCAAGAGCATGGTATGGGAGGTTTGACACATATCTTCACAAAAATGAGTTTTGACATTGTGAGAGTGAACCCACATTATACTTGAAAAATGAAGGCATTGATATGCTTGTGGTACGTGTTTATGTAGATGACATTATCTACATGGGATCAAGTGATGTGCTCATTCAACAATTCAAGGACAGTATGATAAGTGAGTTTAAAATGTCAGATTTGGGTTTATTGCATTTCTTCCTTGGTCTTCAAGTTGTTCAAACAAATAATGACATTTTTATCCTTCAAGAAAATATGCATTAAGCCTACTTAAGAGGTATAAAATGTTAGATTGCAAGTCGTGTTCTACTCCTATGAACACAGGTGAAAAGTTGACTTTGTCTGATAGGACTGCTAAAGCCAATGAAACATTGTTTAGATGTCTAGTTGGTGGCTTGTTATATTTGACTCATACACGACCAGATATTTTATTTGTTGTCAGCTTGGTATCCAGATTCATGCACAATCCATCATTACACCATTTGGGGGCAGCAAAACGTGTTTTGTGTTACATCCATGAAACTACTGAATATGGAATTTGGTATAAATCAGATGTTTGTTTCAACTTACTTGGTTACACTGATAGTGACTGTGAAGGAGTTGTAGATGATCGAAGGAGCACAAGCGGTTATGTTTTTACACTTGGATCAGGTGCTATATCGTGGTGTTCATAGAAGCAAAGTACAACAACATTATCATCTTCAGAAGCAGAGTATGTTGCTGCATCTGCAGCTACTTGTCAGGCAATTTGGATGCGTCGAGTTTTGGAAGATCTTGGTCAAAGTCAAACTGAAGGAACACCAATTCATTGTGACAACAAGGCAACTATAGCAATGACAAGAAATCCAATTTACCATGGACGAACAAAACATATTGAACTTCGTCATCATTTTCATTCGTGAGATTGTTGGTAAAGGTCAAATCGTGTTGAAGTATTGCTCAACCAATGAGCAAGTTGCGGATGGGTATACTAAGGCACTTTCATACCCAAAATTTATGAAGTTTCGATCTCACCTTGGTGTTTCAGACCTTGCATTAAGGGGGAGTGATGAAAGTTAATGCAAAATTAATGCAGCTGCCTTTATGAAGAAGGTGAACGGTTTAACTTTTGGGTTCTCCAAAAGTTCCATCGTACCAAGACATGTGCCCCTTCACCTTGCCTATTTTTAATTTTCAGTTTTTTGTTTTTAATATGGTCATTATATTTTCAGTTTTTTGTTTTTAATGTGTCCTTAATGACCATAGTGGAATTACCAAGAGTCAATGTCATTTATTTTTTAGTTTTTTCTTACATGTATAAATATGGCCCTTTGGGTTGGCTAAATGCGTGGGAGAAAGCATTTCAAGTGTGCTCCAAATTTTTATTGTTGTGCGCTCTTATCACGTGTCATGCCTTTGTGATCACTTGTAGAAACAAGTGCTCGATTAGTGTGTTGTGTTCTTGTGTTGTGTCATTCACAGGAGCACAAGAAGAGGATGTGCAGGCAGGTCATTTCTTTTGCTAACACTTATGAGCAGAAAAGTGTGAATGAAAGCAACCAAGAAACAATTGCACACAGCTTCAGACGGTAAGTTTTTTAGTTGTAGGTTTTGGAAAAATGTTAGGGACGATTGTGTGCTCGATTGATGCAATGAAGTGCTATTGTATGATCGATCCTGCTTTCTTGTGTATGTTTCTCAAGTTGGCAGATAGATGAAGTTCAATTGCGCGATCACGCATCGCACAACTTCACAGTTGGATGTTTTGAGGAAATGTTTGGTGCGAATGCATGTTCGACTAAGGCCAATGGAGTCTAATTGTATGACAGTCATGCTCTCGTGTGCAGACTTCCTCTGTTCGTAGATGGAAGGGACTTCAATTGTGCGCTTGCATGTCGATCAAAGGGTGGAAGGTCTTATAGCTTGAGTTGTCGGACAAATCTTGTTGTTCAGTAAAGGTGATATGATTTCATGTTTGGCTGGAGCCGATGAAGAGCAATCTCAAGTCTCACACTATTTTCTGGCATCATTCTATTTTATGGCATCATTCCCTTTGGTGGCACACAATACTAAAGGGCAGACAGTGTTTGTAGACTAGGTTCTTGTCCAACAATAACATGGAATACAGCCGGTTAGTGTGTAAAAAATCGTCATTGTTATGTTGTGGATGAGGTTTCATTGATGGTTCATCGCGAGTGCCATACAAAACTCAAATGGTGTACATAAAGTTCAAGTGACCTTACTTGTGCTTATGAGTAGCAAAGTGTGAAGCAACCGACAAGCGATCGCACACAGTTTTACATAGCAAAACCTTACAGTTGCATGTTTCAGGAAAATGTTATGGACAACTGTGTGTCTGCTTGAGGCTGAGAAACTGTGATTGTATGATCCATCATGTTTTTATGTGCACACTCTTCAAAACGGCAGATGGAAGGACTCCAATTGTGCAATCGCGCAGTCATGGTCGCATGTCTTTTACCTTTACCTTAATTTGTTGGTCGAAACATGTCATTTAACAAAGGCGAAACAAGATTTCATATTCGATTGAAGGCGATGAAGAGCAATCTAGTACAAGATTGTTTTCAACATCCTTCTCACTAGGACACACTAGACTATCATTTTGAGTGTAAAACGGCGAGTTTTTTCAAGTTTAACATGGCAAAGTTGTTTTTCTTAAAAAATCTTGTTAAATTTTAAAAGATAAAAAATAAAAATAAAATGGAAAAAATGTAAAACAAAAATATGGTAATAAAAAATATAAAATATGTGCAAAAATGTGAAAATGCAAAAAAAAAAATTGAAAAGATGTGAAAATAACATGAAAAAAACTTAAAAAACACACAAAAAAGATGTGGTTAAAACACATTTTGTTTATTTTGGCATTTAAATTTAATGTTTGACTCGTCCTTAATGAATTTTTTTGCATTTTTTTGAATGAAGCGTGTTTTTTAACACAACGAATGACTCTTCGTGGGTGCACCATAAAACTCAAATTGTCTCACTTGAAAAGCTTACGTTCACATTGAACGTGTACTTTGGGTAATGGTGTGGTCGTTAGTAAGGCTGAGCAAAAGGCAATGGTGTGGTAGTTAGTAAGGCTGGGCAAAAGGCCGGGCTACTGGCGGGTACTTGGTACCTGGTCCGACTCGGGCTTGGGCCAAGGCCAGGCAAAAAAGGTATCGGGCTGGCTCAGTAATTTATCAAGGTGGCTCAGGTGGGCTCAATAGTTTTTTAAATATTTATTTTATTAATTTATATATATATATATATATAATATTTTATTACAATTAATTATAATAACCCAAGAACTTGAACTCATTAATTAGGTGGTATATTTTTCTCCAAGAGTTGGACTGAAGGACCCAACAGGGTCTTGTACCACGAAAAGCTAATGATACGTCTTCTAAAACAGTTTGATACCAGTTCTAAGATACATGTAGCTACGACTCTCTCTCCAGTTCACCTTGAATGCACCTGTTGGCAGACAAGAAGACAGCAGGTTTATCATCTTCTCTCTCTCTCTCTCCAGTTTAATTCACCTTGAATGCACCTCTTGGCGGACAAGAAAACAACAGGTTTATTATCTTCTTCTTTGAACTGGTCTTCGATTCGATGTCATCTTCCTCCTCTCTGATACACTATCGCCACCACCCACCCCTCCTTTTATCCTCCAGAGTCCCCATCCTTCCTGCTCGAAGCGATTGAATTGAATCTGTCTTATAGCCTCATCTTCTCTCTCTCTCTCCAGTTTAATTCACCTTGAATGCACCTCTTGGCGGACAAGAAAACAACAGGTTTATTATCTTCTTCTTTGAACTGGTCTTCGATTCGATGTCATCTTCCTCCTCTCTGATACACTATCGCCACCACCCACCCCTCCTTTTATCCTCCAGAGTCCCCGTCCTTCCTGCTCGAAGCGATTGAATTGAATCTGTCTTATAGCCTTGCATCTTGTAGTGATGCACAAGGGTAGGGGAAGACTTGGTGAGCGGCAGGAGGAGGCATAGATGACGCCGCATGACAGAGAACTATACATGCTGATTTAGGCATCCTCACTGTCGCCGCCACCAGCCTCTGAAAAGAAGCAGGCAGCACCGCCAATCCAAGTGCAAGATCCGTACGATAAGCGGTTCCTATGAGACACCAAACGATGCGATATTTCTTCATCTTCCTGATTATGGTGGTGTTAATGTTGGGGAAACTTACGATGCAGCGGAAGTTGCAAGTAGTCGTCGCCGTGAGATCACCAACGGAAGGAGAACTCACTCCTGTAGAAAGCAGAACAAGAGGAAGAGTATGTCAGTTTTTGGGGTTTACTTCCAAGGGGCTCCTCACGGATGATGTGTTAGAGAGTTACTCAAACTCTGGATATGCTAGGAATATATAGTCCAGCCCCTTAGGTTTTCCCCAACCCTAGCAGCGGTTACGTAAGTGAGAGATTTTAGGTGAGCATTAAAGCTCGTAACTGCAAGTGGGCCCCCTTGCAGTTACGAGATGAATGGGTAGGGCTCATGGCCACTACCACTATCCAACATCTCCCACTTGGCCATGAGACCGCCAGTTTGCTTCCACTATATGTGGGTTTTCTTAATTTTTAGTTATGAGGTTTTCCATAATTGGCTTGGCCATCGTAACTTGAATTTTCATTCAAGGATTGTAGCGCAGTTTTCCTTTCAACGGTTTCCCATCGCAACCTTTCAAGTGTTCAATATATTTCACATTATAACATATTTAAACTTAGTCCCATGTGGACCACAAAGTTTTATATAAAATTTCAAGAATTCTCTTGATAATAATGCTAGCAATCATGTACACATTTGAAACGTACATGCATATTCTCTTCTTGTTCAACAACAAAAACAACCTCGATATTTTTCAACTACCTCATAAAAAGGCAAACCAGGATTTTTCTAGCCCCATAAGGGCTACATGTTTGGCAAATAAATCATTTGAAATCCTTTTTGTCAAAATTGCTAGCAATCATATGAATATATTTCATTCATATATCTGAGAACATATCAACCTTAAAACAAGGCTAACATTGGACTCTCTCCATGTATACTGACAAGTTAAATTAGATGTTTGTATCATTTCCAGCACACAAACTAATATACATCGAAAGCCAATGATATATTTCCTTTAATTGTTTTTCACAATTACTCAACTCCTTTTAACAACAAGAGTTCCATAGCATTCATGCAATGCATTATATCATATGACAAAGCAATATTAGCTTTTCAACAAAGCAAATGGCATATTCAAGTGTGCTCCCACTTATCAAATATTAACACAGTCATCAACTTGATTAGCGACTCCTAATCTTTATTATGCCTATTTAAGAGAATGAGAAAACAACTCATAGTCTATCATACAAGCACTTTTCATCTTGTATAATTTTCATCAATGTACTCTCTTATACAATGAGTTTCATTAACTCATCAAGGTCAATACATAATTTTGATAACCCATGCATGCAATCAACAATTCACATATCTCTACATATGTATACCACAAGATGATCAATAAGATCACTAATAAGCTTCAGTTGGACGTTTAATACCAAACTGATTCTTAGTCGGTTCATTACCTAAACGCTTATTAGCATATTCAGTCAATTAAACTTGATCACCAAACAATTATTCACATATAATCATGGAGCTCACTACCCAGTCGGTTCATTACCAGACTGATCATCATACGAATCATGCACAATTGATTCATTATTAAATTGTTTCACAGTCGGTTCATTGTCAGACTGTTAGCCAGTTGGTTCATTGCCAAACTGTTCCTCAGTCGGTTCATTGTCAGACTGATTATCTGAATAAATCAGATCCTCCAGTAGATCGTTATGATCTCCCACTGGAATATTGTCTCTTTTATTCTTATTCGAACACTTCAAACTCATGCATAAAAAATATCATATACCCTACTTTCATTTGGGTATCCAATACATATGTATTTGCAAACATATCATTTTATTTTTAGATATGCATTTAACATGCATTATAGATCTCCAAGGATCTCAATATGGATCTAATTAGTGTGGATCTCATTATATTCATGAGTATTATTTTATACCTCATGAAAAATTAAAATCAAATTCATCCTCAAACAGCAAGCTAGCTTTGTTTGATCCAGAAACGAACAAATAACATAATATGCTTGGATCTAATATAAACAGGATATGGATGTTTAACCATATATCCAAAAGCCACATGAATATAAAGATTCACATTATATTAGCATAGATCCAAACTAGTAATATCCACAATACTACTAATATGATATTTAAAACACATGATCCTCATTGAAATATTACACAATATGATTCAACAACCATATTTGGATCATTGCTAACCCATCTCTCTTTTGAGAAAAACAAGTTATCATGTACTACCACTTTAGTGCTACAAAGCTTCAAACGAATGCATTCTTGCCAATATGTATTTTGGTCCAAGAGTATTATATTACATCTCTTGAGTATGCATTAAAACAAATTCATTTTCTTAAGAACGAAAAAAATGAAGCTTTATTCAATAATTCTCCATAATCACCTTTGAATTTAGAATGACAACACATATTACAATATGATCATATCCAAAGGCAAACATGATAACATATATTGGAACTAAAACAACAGGATATGAATTATTCTCACATATCCAAACAAGTCAGTTTAGATCTGCAGCTAAACTTTACGTAATGTGGATTTCATTAGTTCAAATATGGGAATTTGGATCAAACCAACAATATCCACAATACAATAATCTGAATTTGAAACACAAATGATCCATATGAAGTATTGTGCAATATGATTTCAATAACCATGCTTGGATCCAAACAATAGTCCAACTGTTGAACAAGGTGAAACAAGAAAAGTTTCTTTACCTTGAGATGATGCACGTTTGTACCCAAACTTATCCATCACCCTTAAGAGCAAATAAAGTAAGTCTTTAAATCAAGACATTCAAACTTATATGACTTCCAGTCCAAGAGTGTTACATTACACCTTTTGAATATATATTTTAAAACAAGTTCACCTCATTAATGGAGTAAATAAAGCCTTGTTCAATAGCACTCTAGAATGATTTGAATAAGGACAACAAATATCACAATATCATTGGATCCAAAAAGCAAACATGATATACTGTGTTTAGTAACAGTACAAGAATTTGGATCCAATGATTCAACCAAGTTAATTTGGATCTTAATGTATCACGACCCAACATAATGTTATAAGGATCTCACCATGTCTAAGAGTGTTGATTTACACATCTTAGCATATCAACATGTAATAACATAATCATTCCTTCTAACTGAAATTCATCTTTAGCACTCTAGTGTTACGCATTGAAAATGTACAACTTGTAAAACCATTAGCTCTAAAAATCAATGTTCATCATAATATGTTTAGATCTAATATAAGCAACATATAGATCTTGAACAAGTCAAATTAGATCATGCTCCAAAAGAGTGCAACGTTTAGTGTGAGATCCAAATTCAACAACTAAATGGATATTTAAAACAAAGCTTTGGTCATATCTAATATCTGCATAGACCCAAAATGACGAAGAATATTCATAAATCAAGTATAATAACATATACTTGAACCAACATAAACATGATATGGATTTTTAACCAATATCCAAACAAATTTAGATCTGAATATGTCATGATTCAAACTGAATCCAAATATGAATCTTAAGCAACAATCAGATCCAAAGCAAAAATCCAAATAATTATTTAGATTCAGATCTTACCAATGTGTATCCACACACAATAATATCGACTAGAGGATCCAAATTCAATCCAATATGAACGTGTTTCAATATAATATCCATAACCAAATATGATTTTAGTTAGCGTAGAAACACTAGGTTTATACCGTCATTGGGTCATGTATGCACAAAATAACAAAATTGCATAAGCATAAAAACATGTTGCTAATCATTTTTCAGTTTTCGCCATTTTGGAGGCTCCCACTCTTGAAGTTATTTCTAAGTTAATTCTATGACAAATATATAACAACGATACATGGAAAGCAACAGGGAGAAGATCTTCAATACCATTTTAAGGTATCACTTAAAACAATCAAAACTCAATTTTAAATCGTTTGGAACCCTTTTGCTGCACTTTTCGATCAGCTTGAGGGAACCTATATACAATTATACAAAATCTCTGTTTACATCCGAAATGCAAAACAATTTCTGGAATCCTCTTTCAGAAATTTAGAATAACTCTGAGGGTATCGTTACGGACTTTCGTATAAAATTCTAGGTTTCCACAGAAATAAGCTTTCACAAACCTCATTCTGAAAAGATTTTCAGCAAAAATGTCGCGGCAATAAATTATCAAAATTGTAACAATTTTTTTCTGAAAGTTATGCAAAACTGGTGGACTAATTTTGTAATTTTCACACTTTTGGTATAAATACCCCTCCGAACCGTTTTTACTCATTTTTTCGCTCGATACTCTCTCTCCTCTCGCGTGAACCCTTTCTCCTCTTGCGAGAGTTGCGCTAGTGTTTCACATTGCAGCTTCTTCCTGCCCACCGATGCCTTCAGCCGCCCCCTCCTCCTTCTCTGCCCTCGCTCCTTCTCTGTTGACACCTTGAGGAAGACAACTTCCCCAAACCAGAAGCTTAAAAAAAATGGCCTCCTCAGTCTCGCTTTCGCTGAGACAACGGTGAACCGGCAGACTACAGAGGCACGACAGGAGGAGGTTTCCAAGGTGTAACGCTGTCTTCCCCTTTACCCAAGTCGCCTCCTTGCTTTCAGCAAGAGATCTGTGCTTCTCGCACGAGGAAGACGACTGTCTTCCAGTCGATCGGGCGACTGCTACTTTTCATCGGTAGAGAAGGCGGGCAGACAGGTCGAGTTCAAGAAAGGATTTTAAGTCCCAACAAAAAACAGTAATTGTTCCTCCGGTTTTGACAGACGGGAGAATCCCGGCTCTTTTCCAGGTATTTGTTGGGTCAGATTCTCAAACTGTGTAGAGAGAGCAAAGGTTGTATATTTCCTTCCCTCCTTCTTTGTTCATTATTATGGGTATGTGTATGTCGAGCAGAGCAGGCTCTGCCTCCTGTGCTACCGTTTGCCAGAGACGCAGGTAAAAAAAATTTACTCCAGAGTGGGATTCTTTGGAGACAGATCCTCTACGAGGGTCCTAATCTAAAAGGTTTTTACAGAGCCGTTAGGCTCTGTCCTGGTCTCAGTCTCTCGCAGACACAAAGAACAAAAAAAAAAACGACATAATGCTATCATGCTTCATGCTTGAACTCAATTTAGCCTATGCTTTATTTTCAATAAATAGATCACAGCATGATACACGCATGATGCACAGATGACACACTTGCAGTAACAGATAGTATAATCTGGACAGGGACCACAGTAGTCGAATTTCACTTACAGAAAATTCGACAAACCTTGTTTTCACATGCATTCATAGTTATCACAAGCACCATTGAAAGTCAGAATGGACTTACAGGTATTCGTAGAACCTGACTCTGATACCACTGTTGGGGAAACTTACGATGCAGCGGAAGTTGCAAGTAGTCGTTGCCGTGAGATCACCAACGGAAGGAGAACTCACTCCTGTAGAAAGCAGAACAAGAGGAAGAGTATGTTAGTTTTTGGAGTTTACTTCCAAGGGGCTCCTCACGGATGATGTGTTAGAGAGTTACTCAAACTCTGGATATGCGAGAAATATATAGTCCAGCCCCTTAGGTTTTCCCCAACCCTAGCAGCGGTTACGTAAGTGAGAGATTTTAGGTGAGCATTAAAGCTCGTAACTGCAAATGGGCCCCCCTGCATTTACGAGATGAATGGGTAGGGCTCATGGCCACTACCACTATCCAATAGTTAATAAACCTGAACTTTTCCTCTTCGGCCAGGGGAATCCACAATTGAAAAGCTGTTCTTCTGTCAGTAGTTCTGAAAATGAAAAAGGCAATAAATCAAAGGATTCTCCGCCTCCTCGTTCCCAAATGCATCCCCCTCCTCCTCTGCCTCCTTGTTCCCCAGAGCCTATTCAGCCTCCTGCTACCTCTTCTTCTGGGAGTGGTCCAAAGGACAACACAAGTAACACAACGAAGGAGCCTCCTCCGCCTCCTGCTACACTAGTTACTCCCTCTCCTCCTCTGCCTTACACAGAACCTCCCGCGAAAAAGAGGGTTTCTCTGAGCGGCAGCCAGAAGGTGGGGAAGGTCGTCGGGCTCGTGTTCTTGGGAATAACCAGAGTACTGCAAGTTGGAGTTGTCTCCTACTGGGTCTTCAAGAGACGGCAGATAGCTCGGACTCAGGATGAAACTGGAGTTCGTCTTGTTAGTTGATTCTGCACTTGCCCCTTAGTGAAGCCGGTTGCTTTTTCACCTCCAAGGCCTGTGGTAGATGGGTAAGACGAACATAATTGTTCACTTTTGTGCTAATAAGTGTCCCTTTTTTGCCTATTAGTTCTGTGGTGTTTACTTTTGCAGAACTTAGTTGCAAACGGTAATTAAAAACTTGTGGAATTCCAAACGAAACACACCAATGAACATCGGATCAGATAGACAAATCCACGATTAAATGTCCGGAGGGAGGAAAGATATAAGAGCCCTCTAGAAGGGATGAACCATGCTGTTCTGTGCCACTGCTGCTTTCAACAGTAACGGTAAATTATTAACTCCAAAATATTTTCTCCCAATTGTTTCATCGAAGAAGAAAAGGTTTCTTGTTTCTCAATTTGCCATCGGGAAGAAAATCAAATTCATGATCAAATAATATATGGGCAACAGGAATGGCACGTTGATGCTTGCTTTGTTAGGTTTAATGAGTTAACACATATCCTCTGTATCTCAAATCAAATGAAGAAACTCACAAT
Source organism: Nymphaea thermarum (assembly GCA_011799765.1). Taxonomy (NCBI): domain Eukaryota; kingdom Viridiplantae; phylum Streptophyta; class Magnoliopsida; order Nymphaeales; family Nymphaeaceae; genus Nymphaea; species Nymphaea thermarum. The sequence goes on from JAANDH010000993.1 coordinate 56,074, forward strand.
GTTTGGTTGAAAGATTGTCATTTATATAAGCGAGCTGCCGTCGTTGCAGAAACTAGTAATGCCTTAACGCCCACTCCGGAGACTGCCTACTTGATCTAGCAGTCCCTTCTCTTCTCTTCTATATGCTAGAGGTGGAGCAGCATTGTCTCGTGAAATTTGTAGGAAGACTAAATGAATTCTTCGATGCCAAATAAATGGAAACAATTACTTGGTTTACGGGAAACTTGTATGATCGCTAACTAATTTAATTCTTCGATGCACAAGCAACCAACAACTCATTCTAGAGTTTGAAATGTTTCTGCAGAAAATCTCTCAAAAATCAGACGAGTTTTCATGGAGATAACATTGTTATGGATTTGAAGACACTGCTTGTTGGGTTAGTGGGTTAAGCGCAGTTGCTGTCCACAAACGAATTATCCAATTGATTTTGTGAAATCCATTATCAAGCTGCCATGAAGTGTGAAAAATCAGCGGCTCTGGGAGTATTTACGCAATTCAAACTATATATAGAGACATCCAAAAGTCTGTATCAATTTTGATATTAGTTTTACTCATTTTCCTATATGTGTATGTATGTGCGTGTCTCAAGACTCTCAACTAGCAAATGGAAGGTTTATTTGTTAAAAACCAGCAACTAAGTCTATGAAATTTGCCATCCGTTATGAGTTTCCAACTTGCATGAAAACCTACCCATGTACAGTGATTGTGCAATTCATTTGAGGCCAATAAATCCAATGGAATAGACCACATTGGTTAACAAAAACTTATGAATAGGGCAATGTATTCAACTTTGGTAGCTGGGGTTGTTCACCTTAGATATTTCTAGCCTTCAACTCCAATTATTCACGTATTCAGTAGTTTTGTGAAAACTTAGTTCATGAAAACCAATTTTCATAGTGAGTCCTCAAAAATTGGTTTACTTGTTTGAGTAACCAAGTTTGTCGAAACTAGGCTTTCCTTAAACTCAGTTTTGACAGCACCAAACACTCCAAAAACCTGATTTTGGTGTCATCCAAACTCTCCTATAAGCAAGTGAGACTAAGTTCTGTATGCTGCTTCTTGTATACAATGATTGTGTGTGGATGTGGACCCTACTACCAATATGCATATTTACTTTAATGTTCACCCATAGTGTTCATTGTTATCTCATACCCGTAACGTCTAAGAAAATAACAGGGAATGGTATGAGATGATAAATAGGATATGAGATCATGTATATAAGATAACAAGAAATGTATAAAATAATGCTAGATGTATGAGATAATGCCAATCAAAGGTATAAGATAACAAAAGATGTATGAGATAATGACAAATACAAGGTAATGCTAAGCATGAGTATGAGATAATGTATATAAGATAACAAAATATGTATAAGATAATGACAAATGTATGAGATAACACTATAAGTGGGACGAAAAGCGAAGATGTTTTTGTGCTGCTTAGAGGAATATATAGGTCATAATGATATGCATACAAGAACTGACAAGTTTTACTTTTATCGAATCCCAAAATCTTTTTTCTAGAGTTTTCTTTTTTATTTATACAAAAAGTTTTCTTTTTGTATTAAACAAGTATTTTTTGTCATTATTAAAATGGCTCTTAAAAAATTTATACAAGGCACAACTAGCCTCGTATACAAGTCACATAAGAAAAAATTAACTCTTGTGAAAACAAACTGCTCTCATCAAATATGGTTCCACTAACTTCACTCTAAACTTTGCTCTTCACAAACAGCAAAGTGAAGGAGTTGCAAACTGCACAAGGCACATGAGAGCTCCCTCTCTATTGGTCTTTCTTAGTGAAGTAGGTTCAATCCAACGGGCTACCAGATTGGGCTCCATTGGAAGGACAAAAAGGTCCCCCCTTATAACGACAAAATAGGAAGACTGAATGTATTTTTTAACAAAAAAAAATTAACCCTAAAGAAACAAAAAGTACCATCTCAACTTTGACCTTTGGAATGTACAAAAAAGTGCCTCCATTGTTGTTCGCATTTAGGGTGAAGTCACAACAAAACATTTAGTTGTTAAAACGGCCGCCTCTTCACATAAGGGGTTATACAAGTCCACCCTAATTTTTGAGATTTTATTTTTGGGGCTTAAAAACGATGAAAAAATGCTTGCAATGGGCTAAGGGGCCTAACATAGGTGGTCAGAGCAAGAATGCGTAGATGGCACATCCCAGTTTTGGTTCTTATAAATACTACATTTTTGGGCTGCAAAGGATATAAGTGCTATGTCAAGTTGAGGTGCATCCGAGCTTCGATTCTCATAGATGCTACTATTTTGAACCACAAAAAGTGTGGCTATTCTATCGAGGAAGGCAGTACACAACCCGACTCTAGAGGTAGGGAAAATGGAAGATCTTCAAGCCTCTTTTTTAATGGTAAATTGTTAACTTTCCATTAAAAAAATAGTGAATCATTAGGTCAAAAAATAAAATTAGACAAGAACCCTTATAAAAAATGAAAATGCCCTTTCTAGAGAAGTGGAACATTGGTTCCCGGCGTTTAAGAGGGCATTGGAAAATTATTTTTAAGATGGACATCTGCAGTACCCAAAGATGTCATTGGTCAAAAGATACGACAATCCAGTTTAATCAGTTGCCTATAAAGTCTTGTTTCTTACTAACGGATTAAATTGTCATTTGTCAATATAAACGACTGATTATGTCATTGCTTTAAAATAGCACCCTCCACTGGGTTTGTGGTTTCTTTGTGATGGCAGATATGCTTCATATATTGGGGTATGTCACCAAGCGAAGCCGGGTAAGGGTGTGGGTGCCAGCGCGGCACATCTCAAAAAATTTAGGTACAGCGGTGCGGCGAGAGTATTTATTATTATAATATATCAACAATATTAAATTTATTAAAAAAATCAAAAAATAAACTGAAATGAACGTGGTGCCGTTTGGGTGCAAATCTGGGCGTACCCGCCCTTCGTCGACGTCTTCTTTTCTGCCGCACATGGTGACAGAGTATATTGGTCTTTTTAACAAGACTAACAATTTGCAGTCATAAGCGAAAGCCGGTATGGTTTAAGTGTGCGATTACAAATCGAACAAAAAAAAAACTTCTTATTTTGATATTGATACTTTGAGTAATTTTTATCATTTATATGTTGGCACCTCTTAAAACTTTTATATTAGTGTCTTTTAGCCAAAATTTCATGACCCTGCCCCTCAAACAGATATTATAAGTATGTTGTTTCTGGTCTTTAAAATAGTTTGAATTAGTATTTATCGTACAGTGATTAAAAGTTGGCAATCCGATTTTGACAAGACTTTCCATAATCTTTTGAGTAAATATTATGATGGGGATAGTTCACTGCACTGTCTTAATTATTGGCTCTAATTTTATTTTTCCAAAGAAAAACAATGATATTTTCAATAAGAAAAAAGAATCTTTTATCTGCTTGGATATGGGACATAGTTGCACATAAATGTGCAATTACATTTTCAAGTAGAAATTGGAACTTCTCTTTTAAATTTTAACCTATAAATCAAATATTCGCCATCCAAAATCCACCCGTTCATTGAGAAGCTCACGAGACTTCTTTCAAAGTGTGGAATTTTTCTTTTTTTCAAATTTCTGCCTAGTCAAATTCAAATTTTTGCTTCAAACAAACCCTTCAAATGACAGGTTGCATGTCAAGGTCAACAGTGAGACATGCAATATCGCCCCAACAGAGTTAGAGTTATTGTTTTTCTTGTCAAACTACTTTTATAAAGTTTGACAAAAATAACAATTTGTTACTCTTTTATGAATCTGTTTTAAAGTTTGAAGCACATTCATGAAGTATTGAGATATAATGTTGCATACATTTGCTCGAACCTTTCGGACATATTCGTGAATAGTAATAGACTATAAGTTTTCATTTGCAAACAACTCTTAAGTATATTAATTTTGGTGCTTAGATGGTTTAAATTAATTTTTGTTCACTCTATTGTACAACGCTTGAGAACCGAATTCTGTAGGTTTTTCATGTCCATTTTGACAACACTCAGTACCATAACCGATTGAGGGTTTTTTTCAGCAAATATCATGAAGGGATACTTTATAAGAACATAACAGCATTAAAAGAGCAAAGGAAAACTTTAGGTGTGATTAAATGAGTTTCGACAAAGTGTTGTGGACAATGAATTCATACTTTTTTTTTTTTACTTATCTAAAGGGGTCAGTTTGGTAACAGTAATAAGTTTAATAACAGATTGTTCCATGCACTTAACTAAAAAATGAAACAAATGCATTACACTACAACAATATTATGTTATTGACTTCTTACAACACGGCATTTGTCAAACAACTCCAATGACCTACTGTGACTTTTACAAACCGTGAAAGGTGATTCTATTGCTGTCAAACAGCCTCAAAGACCTACAGTGTCCCTTGCAACATGGCGAAGGTTGATGGTGACAGATAACCCTTGTTGGACAGATGCTATCAACCTCCCTTGTCTTTTCAGGACAAACGAAAGTCAAAATGGCGGACAATTGTGAGCCCTACCTTCCAGCAATGGGTACAATGGTGCCCGAGACTTTTTTTAATTTTACTTTTAAAGTACGTATTAATTTTAGAAAAAAAACTACTTGTACTTTGTTGTATTAAATAGTTAGCTAGTTTTTCAAAAGAACCGGTTATTTGTTGATTTCTTTCCAAGTTGAAGGGGTCTTTGATGATTTTGTAACATGTATATGATTTTTTCTAATGATGGTTTGATTCTTATTTGCCTTTGTGTAATTAATTATACTCAATGTTGTAAAAGGCGAGAAAGCCAGGCGAGGTGTTGAGCCTTTTATGAGGCGAGGTGAGGCGTTAATCGAAGCGTAAGCTTCACGGACAAATTTGTGAATTATATAATATTTATAAAAACACCAACAAAACTGAAAAAAATGACTGCAATCCTAAGCATATCAATAAAAAATAATACACAACATATGCAAACCACAAAAAGAATTTGTAAATCCAAATATGGTGGAGGTGTAGGCCCCAATTTCTTCAAACAAATTGGGATTCCCATATTCTCTGCTGATTGCAAAACCTTCTTAGTGGATTCATTTGCTGATTGAACTATTTTTTATCTCGGTTGCCCTCGAATTTGGGAAATTTTGAGCAAATCGAGCCCAAGAACGCCTGATTTGGCCAGAATCGAGGTCAGAAGTGCCATCCGAAGATCACCGGTATAATCTGCATTTTCCGGGGGTCGATGAGAACTCTGGTGAATTCGAAAAAATCGGCGTCTTGTTCTTCGGTCGCCGGTGCATCCTGTGCAGCGGTCTCCGAAACAATCTCGGGTCGCACTGATTCGCGCATCCCATCGATTCCCGTGCCACCGCATCCTCGGCGCTCGTCGAATTCCGTCAAGAATCCCGTTCCGCACGAGTCCTTACGATCGACAAGTCCCGCTTCACACAAGTCGGGTAAATTAAAATGTGTGCGACAGCGTGTCAGCGTATCCGGAGCTTCTTTAGCACGTGTCCGGTCAGGACACCACCCGATTTCTTCCTGAAGAGACTCCTCTCAGCCGGCGGAAACCACGAATTTGGCGGATCTTCAAACCTCCGGCGCTGTTTGCTCTAGCCACGGATTTGGTCGAGCAAGGGACCAAAAGAATCATCTTCCTCTTGGCTACAACTCCACCAATTTGCAGATTTTTTGGAGATTGCATCAGGGAGCCACAAATTTTTAAAGACAGTCAGAGCATCCAGCGACTTTGCTGAAGTTGATTTTCAGCAGACATAGGCGGCACTTTGGATACCTGGTGCTGTTTTCAGAGGAGACGATGGCTGTCGAGCACTGAACGATCCTCTTCCTGAGTGTCTTGGAAGTCTTCTCATGTGATTACAGAATTTTTGGAGCATTGGTGAAGGCTCGGTTAATTTTTCATCTACAGCATGTTCCTGAGAAGCTGTCCTTGAGGCGTACGGCTCATATGGAGGCGTACGCCTCTACCATATGAGGGAAGCGTGCGCCTCACACCTATGTCTCAAGGGAGTCGTTCATATTTTGTAAAAAGCGTACGCTTCTTACAACATTGATTATACCTACCCATCTTGACAAATAACAAACGCCGCGGTGAATAAAAACAAGTAAGCCATCGGCAGTAGGTTCGCCATAAATGGTGTTTAGAAAATGTTTACTGGAATAAAAAATATAGAGACGAGCGCGACTTGTGTGTTCGGAGGATGCATGGAGGAAGCTCCTCTTCTTTTCTTTTGACATGCAAGCCCGTCTGAGCTGTAAGTTCGCTATAAATAGTTTCCAAAAAAGGTTCACTAGATCAGAAAATTATGGAGACGAGGGCGACTCCTTGGATATAGGGGAGGCTTGAAGTTTGATTGCTTCACATTTTAGATTCATTGTTCTGATCTATTATTTATCAAACAAGATCACTAAGTCAGATCGAATTGGATCCAAGATTCATCATTTTTCTCTTCTGCAGTGGAAAGTCGGACCTAAATTCAGAGGGGAGACGGCCCCAGTAAATCAACGGTGATCAAACGCCTACCTCACCTTTAGGCTTTAGCATAGAAACTCATAGTTGGCCGACTCACAGAATTGGCTCGGGAATCATCCAAGTAAACTAGGATCACTAAAAAACATGACTCCAAGTCAAGGTTGGCCTGACTCGCCCATGACTCGGTCATGACTCGCCACCGATTCATGTTATTCTAAAACTTGACCGAGTTGACGAGTCAACTAGCTAATGCGATGAGCGGGTCATATGCCGTTCTGACCAATTTGCCAACCATGAGAAAACCGGCACCCTTTTACGTGTGGAAAGGACTCCTGCTGCAGTGTCACTAATGTCAGTTTGTGAAAAACGAAACGGTAAAAGGAAAAAGGCCGACTTAGTTATATCGCAGGAGTCGCCCTAGTCTCCAGAATTAGATATGGATCTAGCTGCTAAAAGTTCAAGTTTGTGTCCTTGAAAATTGAGTTTAGATTAAAGTTCTCTTGGAAAAGAATACTTCTGGACCTTCTGCCTACTGGATTGCGTCGCTCAGTTTCTCCCTACTGAACCATTTCTGGGATGCATGAAGTGGGTCTCTAAATGAAAATTTTCATAAAAAAAAAAAACTTACAATTTTTTTTTTAATAGTAGTCCATTTTTATTATTTTTGTTTTAGAAAATAACCTTTGGGTATATTATTTTCCTTAATTCAGGCATCTTTCTTCTCCGACAAAGGCGAATTCTTAAGTAATTCAATGTCACAAGAAGCATCTTTCTTCAACAACAAAGACGAATATCTTAATTCAATGTTAAAAGAAGTTAACCAAGAACTGTCAAAGCTTCTAAGAAGTGGGAAAAATGCCTCCGAGCTGGGTTGATTGTTGTTCAATGAGAACTGTACACTGAAAATTGTCCATCTGCAGCGGAAGGTTGCCAGGTCGCATGTTGATAGGTGCATACTGTTTGAGCACCGTAAGAGCACTCGATGCCTGTGCAGAGGGTTGTTCTGTTATGAGTTTGGTTTTTAAGGACGGTTACCAAATCTATCTGTGTTGATTCTTTTATGGCATGAGCGACTGATTAGTAAGCAGCTCGATCTAAGTTTCATCAGTAGAGGGTTTCTCATGATCTTTCTTGGTGAATTTTTATGCTACATAAGTTTCATCAGTTATCATCTTTGTCACATGGATGTGGGCACGGTATGAGTTTAGGTAAGGTGATATGGGTTTAGACATGGTAATTTTGAAAATTGTGGGTACGCGGGTATGGCAAAATTTATATTCTAAAAAATGACAAAATGAAAAAAAAAAAATAGTAATAGTCTTATAATCCACAAAAGTTCTCAAAATTAAGGAAAAATGAGAGGAAAATATAGAATCTTAGTGGACGAGAAATATAACAAAAAGGAAAAAATCAAAAATTAGAAAAACAATTGCAGTTTGAAAATATAATTTTAAATGTTTACCTAGGCAAAAATGACGTTTTTCACATAGGTTATCATGTACCAAATGTTGATCACTTATGAATACTGTGTAGATGTACCATAAGCAATTTGTGGATGGTGGCTCCCAGCTTAAGTGTTTTTTCCAACTGCTGGCTCGATCACTGTTTCTCTCTAGCAATATAGGCAAGATATGTTCCTGATGGTGAACATTACATATAAAATTTGATCTTCCTTTATTAGAAACTGTGACATTATCAAGTATTCTTTTTTTATACTTATCTTCCATGCCTCCCCCTCCTGACATACCACAATTTCTTATGTAATGATTATGTTTCTCAAATTGAATGCTGGGAAGTGCTATTGTGAGCCATTTACTTGCCATCGCCATGAAACCACTTTCCAGGTCTTTTTCCTTTTTTTTTTCTTCCTAACATTGCAAGGCTTCCTTTCGGTTTCAACTTTGCAAATCTAAATTGAACAAAATAGTCAAGGCATTCTACAAGAAATTGGTTCCTGTAACTTTTCATTCCTTCACATTGCCAGTTTTTTCTCTGGACTTATGTGAGAAGAAAAATTAGTACTGAACAGGGGAAGAAGACTAATTAGGCCGTTCAAGCAAAGAACTTGGTTGATTCATTGGTTGCCATGGCATTTTGTGTTGCCATTTTTACTCCAGGCCACCGACGCCATTGCCAGCTGAATCTTTTTTTTTTTTTGGTAGATTATGGGTATCTAGCTGTATGCCTCTACTGGTGCCTTTGTGGTACCCATGCACGTACCTCAATTCAAATAAGTTTACAGGATCATTGCCATCAACGTTTGCTAAGTAACAAGCACGAAAATATTGTAAAGGGTTTATGCCAAGATGAAATAACTATTGCTGAAGCACACTGCGTCTATGATGAGAACCTTATTTCTTTATTTCTGTGCTGGAAACATAATAGGCCTGCTAGGTGCAATTCATGCTCTAAGGGTATCAAATTCATTCCGGAAAAAAAAAAAAAAGTAGATGTGGATGAAATAAAAATTCACTGAATGATGTAATGACATTTAATTTGTCCCATATTCTTTTTGGGCGTGTTGTGAAGTCAACATGTTCTTATGCGTGCAGCCAGATCACTGGGAGCAACATCACTAGGAAGATACCAGATTTTATTAGTAAGTGGCGTCAACTAGAGACCTTGTAAGAACTGATGTTCTTGGCATATATAAATTGACATAACTTGTGTGGCTAGGACTTGGATGAACTATGAACAAGACATTGTGACAATCATGGGCAATTTTTTTCGATAGAAGTGCAAAACTGGGGAAATAAAGAAAAGAAAAAGAAAAATTGCAATATTTCCAAACTTTTCAAAATGCATTTACTGCATTTTCCAAATTTCTAGGAAAAATGGTATTTAATATATTTTTTTGAGGTTTTTTTAATATATTATTAACTATTTTGGATTTTACCAACGCTCTTGCAAGATAATTAGTAGAAAACTCGTTTTTTTTCATATTTTTCTCTGTTACTATTTATCTTTTAAAAATCTTGAATCCACAAAAATTTCTCAATGAAAACAAATTTCTTGATTAATATCTAAGAAAAAGCCTGTTGATTGAGAGCCCGAGAATGATATTTTTGACAATGTAACAAATTAAATGATGCTTTTATTTGTTTCACTTTTGACAAACTGCCATGGCCACAAAGTATCTGTTACCTTCTGCATGTAATTCATAACCTTCCTGCAAGTTAGGCAAAGAATTCAAAGTTTAGTTTACTTACATGCCTTTCCGGTGACCTATCATTCAACAACTTAGCAGGACAAGTCCCACAATCTGTTGGTGGCTTTGCATTTCTAGAAGCTATGTAAGTCAAGTGGCTCCATGCCTTCAATGCTTGAAACTTCTTTTGTATCTTTCATTCAATTATTATGTTATTGTTTCTTCTTCAGCATCCTCTTGTGACATGTTCCTCCTGATCAGTGGCGGAGGGAGGGGAGGGCCCGCCTAGGCCGTGGCCCGCCCCAAACTAGCTAGAAAAAAAAATTTACATTAGAAAAATAATTTTTTTTAATTGTTCAATGTATTTTTTTTTACTTAGGTTCATTTTGGCCCTACCCAAATTTGAGGTTAGATTATTTCGCCCGTCCCTAAACTAAATCCTGGCTCTGCCCCTGCTCTTGATGCAGGTTCCTTAGGAACAATTTCTGACTGGGCTACCGATACGACATTGACTTGAGCACTTTTGCTCAATTATGCATCAGCTTGTATCAGTATCTATCCTTTGATAGTCTTGACTTAATCTTCCTTTGGATACAGTTTTATCTCTTATTTTATAAAGAATGTCTTAGTTATGTGCATCACTTTTTTATTGATGACCATATTTTAGATTGCTGCTGAATTGTAATGCTTTCTCTGGAGTTTTGCATCTTTCATTCAACTCTTTTGAGTTGAAGAAGAAAACTTCAACAATGATTTATTAGGAAGACACATCATATATTTCTATATTTTAATTCTCTATTTTTTTGTCTTTTCCTGTATTTTTTCTGCTCTTTTTCTATATTTTTATTTTTTTTATTGTTTCAGCTAGTTAGTTGCGCTAACTGTTGGCAGACCCCGACAGATAGATGTTCTAGCCGTTGGAGCTGGCCCAACAGCTAGCTCCTTTTATTTTGTTGATTTACTATGCTCTATATATAAGGGACTCGAGCCCCTTATTTTGTATAGTCACAAAAAGCGTGAAAAAAATGATAAATGAAACGGCTGTTTAAAACTTTAAAAATGCATTTTTTTAAACCGTTAAAACAAAAAAATGCAAAAAAAAGGTCTTTTTTTATTTTATTCATTTTTAATGTCATACTGTTTTCTTTCATTTTCTAATTTTTATTTGTTGCATATCTACTTATTTGTTAATATTTGTAATATTATTTTCTCACTTATTTTATTTTCCCTCATTTTGATTTTTTATTTTTTAAAAAACTTACAGTATTTTTCTATTTTTTTCAAGCTCATTGTATTATACCTAAAAAATAAAAGTTTTTTGGTGAAACAACCTATACCTCAAAAACTATAATTTCCAATGATCCAAGCTCTGACATCCAAGGAAGTGAGAAATATAGGTCCAAACCTATGTTCTTGAATTCTTTAATAACAATTACAAGGCCCGGGACACACAAGAAACACAAAAATGATTTCACAGAAGAAAACAGTGCTCTTTGGCACCAAAATATTCATTAAACAAAGAAGGACATCAAAGAAGCTTGGCAAAAAGCACTTGTTTATTTACACATGGAACTAGCTGTTTGGGTCCCAACAGCTAGAAAACCAGTCGTTGGGCATCCCAAAAGCTCTATTGCTGAGCTCGGCTGAGCTTTCAACAGAGGAAGAGAATACAGAAAAATAAAAAAAAATAAAAAGTACAAAGAAAGCACAAAAAATGGAAAAATAAAAATACAAAAGAAGATCCCAACCCAAAATAAAAAGATTATCAAATCTTAACATCCATGTTATCCCATTGTTGTGCCAGTTTATGTGTTTCTTATGTTTCTGTCTGAGATGGTTTGTCAAACAAGTAGAGAAAGTTAGGCATATTCCAAAGCTTAATTTTAATTTCCTTTTCATGTCTCAACTTCTGGACGTTTGGTTATTTTTATTTTCTTTTCATGAAAAGATTATTGCATGCAGGTATGAGTCTGGACCGGTGATTCCATTTTTTTAATATATATTCTAAAAAGACTATCTTGTAATCTTGTTTATGACAAAAACATAAATACTTCAGACATCAACAAGTCAATCATCCAAATGTAAACAAGCTGTCTTCAATTCCCTGTTTAAAGAATTATACAATGAAATTTTTTCTTGCAAAGAATGTGCCATTAGAAACATGCATGATTTTCATTTGAAAATACAAATAGCGTCTCAAAAGGCAATTGAATTGGTGCACTCAAATGTGTGGGGCTTATGACTATCATGTTAGAAGGTGATACAAAGTATGATATTATGTGATTCTTTTTGGTGAACCTAAGTTCGAAGTTTTATCTTCAAAATCTTTTAAAATATGTTAAAGATAAATGAAACACTAGTACAATGATCTTCCAACTCCGCCTTCCACAGAACCTCCAAGGAAAGAAAGGGTTTCTCCACGCGGCAGTCAGAAGGTTGGGAAGTTCGTTGGGCTCGTGTTCTTGGGAATAGCCGAAGTACTGCAAGTTGGAGTTGTCTCCTTCTTGGTCTTCAAGAGATGGCAGATAACTCGGACTCAGGATGAAACTGCAGTTCGTGTTGTTAGTTGATTCTGCACTTGCCCTGGCCTTAGTGAAGCTGGTTGCTTTTTCACCTCCAACGCCTGTGGTAGATGGGTAAAACCAACATAATTGTCCTACTTTTGTGCATCTTTCTTGTTGGATTTCTTTTAAGTACCATTATGTGCTGATAAGTATCCGTTTTTTGCCTGTTCGTTCTGTGATGTTTTCTTTTACCGAACTTAGTTGCAAACAGTGATTAGAGACTTGTGGAATTTGAAATGAAACATACCAATGAACATTGGATTGGATAGACGAATCCACGATTAAATGTCCAGAGGGAGGAAAGATGTAAGAGTCCTCTTGAAGGGATGAATCATACTGTCTCGTGCCACTGCTGCTTTCCACAGTAACGGTAAATTATTACCTCGAAAATATTTCTCCCAATTGTTTCATCAAACAAGAAAAGGTTTCTTGTTCCTCAATTTGCCGTCCGGAAGAAAATCAAATCCATGATCGAATAATATATGGGCAACAGCAATGGCACGTTGATGCTTTTTTTGTTAGGTTTAATGAGTTAACACATATCCTCTCACAATGTTTGGTTGAAAGATTATCATTTATATAAGCGAGCTGCCATCTTGCAGAAACTAGTTCTGCCTTAACGCCCACCCAGAGAATGCCTACTTGATCTAGCAGTCCCTTCTCTTCTCATCTATATGCTAGAGTTGGAGCAGCATTGTCTAGTGAAATTTGCAGAAGATTAAATGTTAAGGGGATTATACGTTTGATTGAGGATGAAGTGCGATTGCATGATCGATACATTTTCGTGTGCCCTCCTCAGGCGGACAGATGGAGGAACTCAAATTTTGTGCTTGAGTATCGATCAAATAGTCGTCTTACATTGTTGGATTTCGTATCTGATTGAGGAGCAATCCTGAATACGACACCATTCTTTGGGCACTCTTTCGTTTGGAACGCACCAACATTGACATTGAATACAGCCACTTAGTGTGGAAAACACCTTATTGTTTATTTTGACATTTAAATTTAACGGCTGACTCGTTTTTAACATTTTTTTTTCATTTTTTTTTAATAAAGCATGTTTTTAACACAATGAATGACTGACTCTTCGTGGGTGCACCATAAAACTCAAATTGGGCGTGGCAGTTACTTCTTTTAACTTGGAACAGCTGATTCGATTTCATTGACTGAAAATAAGAAAGTAGGGAGCAACATCTTTTAAAACACAAGTCAATTCTTTGGGTGCCAATTTTGATTCTACTATAGAATCCTATCAACACGTGGCAGGACTTTGAAAATATCACGGACGTCTGTGGTAAAGAAAACTACCGGATTGCACTAATCCGTCAGAAATACGGCGGTTCTAGAAAATGCCATAGCTTTTCTCCACGTTGACGCACTTCATTTTTATAATAATTCAAGGCTTTCGGGGCTTATGTATGGTGAAAACTGAACTTTCAAATTCTTGTGAGGCCTACTAATTGCAACGAGAACTCATCAATTTGGTATATTTTTCTTATTTTTCTTCAGGAGTTGGACTGAAGGACCCAACAGGGTCTTGTACCATGCTAATGATATCTCTTCTAAAACAGTTTGATACTATTTCTAAGATACATGTGGCTACGACTCTCTCTCTCTCTCCAGTAAAAGTCACGTTGACTGCACCTGTTGGCAGAAAAGAAGACGGCAGGTTTGTCATCTTCTTCTTTGAACCGGTCTTCGATTCGATGTCATCTTCCTCCTCTCTCATACACCATCGCCACCACCCACCTCTCCTTTTATCCTACAGAGTCCCCGTCCTTCCTGCTCGAAGCCATCGAATTGAATCTATCTCATGAGCCTTCCATCTTGCACTGATGCACATGGGTAAGGAAAGACTTGGTGAGCGGCAGGAGAAGGAGGCGCTGATGAAGCCACATGACAGAGAATACATGCTGATTTAGGCATCCCCACTGTCGCCGCCACCAGCCTCTGAAAGGAGCAGGAAACACCACCTATCCAAGTGCAAAATCCGTACAATAAGCGGTTCCTATGAGACGCCAAACGATGCAATGTTTCTTCATCTTCCTGATTATGGTGGTGTCAATAAACCTGAACTTTTCCTCTTTGGCCAATCAAGGGGATCCAACAGAGGGATGCCGTTCTTCTGGAAATAATGATGATGGACAAGACAACTCAGCTACAGGAACTCAGACTCCTGATTCGTTTTGTTCCCCAGTGCCTTCCCCTTCTCCTGGTACCCCAATGCCTTTCCCTTCTCCTCTGCCTTCAACAGGACCTCCCGCGAAAGAAAGAGTTTCTCCAAGCGGCAGCCAGAACGTGGGGAAGTTCGTCGGGCTCGTGTTCTTGGGAATAGCCGGAGTACTGCAAGTTGGAGTTGTCTCCTTCTTGGTCTTCAAGAGATGGCAGATAAATCGGAAGTACTGCAAGTTGGCGTTGTCTCCTTCTTGGTCTTCAAGAGAGGGCAGATAAATCGGAAGTACTGCAAGTTGGCGTTGTCTCCTTCTTGGTCTTCAAGAGATGGCAGATAAATCGGAAGTACTGCAAGTTGGCGTTGTCTCCTTCTTGGCCTTCAAGAGATGGCAGATAAATCGGACCCAGGATGAAACTGGAGTTCGTCTTGTTACTTGATTCTACACTTGCCTTGGCCTTAGTGAAGCCGGTTGCTTTTTCACCTCCAAGGCCTGTGGTAGATGGGTAAAACGAACATAATTGTTCTACTTTTGTGCGTCTTTCTTGTTGGATTTCTTTTTAAGTACCATCGTGTGTTGATAAGTGTCCGTTTTTTGCCTGTTCGGTCTGTGATGTTTACTTTTACCGAACTTAGTTGCAAACAGTGATTAAAAACTTGTGGAATTCGAAACGAAACACACCAATGAACGTCGGATCAGATAGACGAATCCACGATTAAATGTCCAGTGAGAGGCAAGATATAAGAGTCCTCTTGAATTGAAGGGATGAATCACACTGTTCTGTGCCACTGCTGATTTCAACAGTAACGGTAAACTATTACCTCGAAAATATTTCTCCCAATTGTTTCATCAAAGAAAAAAAGGTTTCTTGTTCGTCAATTTGCCGTCGGGAAGAAAATCAAATTCATGATCAAATAATATATGGGCAACAGGCATGGCACGTTAATGCTTGCTTGTTAGGTTTAACGAGTTAACACATATCCTCTCACAATGTTTGGTTGAAAGATTATCATTTATATAAGCGAGCTGCCATCTTGCAGAAACTAGTTCTGCCTTAACGCCCACCCAGAGAATGCCTACTTGATCTAGCAGTCCCTTCTCTTCTCTTCTATATGCTAGAGTTGGAGCAGCATTGTCTCGTGAAATTTGCAGGAAGATTAAATGAATTCTTCGATGCCAAATAATTGGAAACAATTACTTGGTTTCTAGGGAACTTGTATGATCTATAACTAATATAATTCTTTGATGCACAAGCAACCAAACAGCTCGTTCTAGAGTTTGAAATGTTTCGGCAGAAATGTTTTTTAAAAATCAGACGAGTTTTCATGGAAATAACATTGTTATGGATCTTGAAGGCACTGCTTGATGGGTTAAGCGATGTTGCTGTCCGCAAACAAATTATCCAATTGATTTTGTCAAGGCTCTGGGAGTATTTGCGCTATTTTGTGAAGGCTCTAGGAGTATTTACGCTATTTAAACTATATATAGAGACATCCAAATCCTGTATCAATTTGATATTAGTTTTACTCATTTTCCTATATGTGTATGTAGGTGCGTGTCCCATCTTGCAAATGCAAGGTTTATTTGTTGAAAACCAGCAACTAAGTCCACGAAAATTGCCATCCGTTATGAATTTCCAACTTGCATGAAACCTACGTAACCCACGTACCATGATTGTGCAATTCATTTGAGGGCCATTAAATCCAATGGAACGGTTAACAAAAACTTATGAATAGGGAAATGTATTCAACTTTGGTAGCTGGGGTTGTTCACCTTAGATATTTCTAACCTTCAACTCCACTTATTCAAGCAATAAGGGGTCGTTTGGATGACATCGTCATTTAATCCAATTTTGTGAAGACTAATTTTTATAGCGAGTCTTGAAAATTTGGTTTACTTGTGAGTAACCAGCTTTTGTCAAAACTGGGTTTTCCTTAAACTCAGTTTTGACAACACGAAACACTCTTAAAACCATATTTTGGTGTCATCCAAACACTCCCCTAAGCAAGTGAGACCAAGTTCTGTACGCCGCTCCCGTACAAAACATGGGTATGTTTTGTCTGTACAAAAAAATTCTTTTGTATTAAACATGAGTATTTTTTGTCATTATTAAAATGACACATAAAAAATTTAAACAAGACATGTCGTTACTTAACCAGCTTCATATACAAGTCATGTTTTGTTTTGGCAGAACGGGTCGGGTCAGGGTCCAGACCCAGACCCGAGCCCCTCACGTGTGAGCGAGCCCGACTCCACCTCCCCTCCCTCGTCTTTCCTTCTTCTCCATATTTCCCCCTCTTCTTCTGCTACGACGGTAGCTTAGTGTAGCTCGAGGGCGGTGGGTGGAGCAGCGGCGACGGTGACGGAGGTGGCAGCGGCGGCGACGCTTTGGTAAACACTCTCCCTCTCTTTTGTGCGATTTACCCTTCTCTGCCTCTCTCTTGCTCCTGCCCTCTTTGGCGCACGTCCTCTCTTCCTCTCCCTTGCCACTCTCTTTCCCCTTTCTGCTAGCTCTCTCCCACATGATCCTTCTCTTCACTCGCCCTCACTCCCCCACTTGCTCTCTCCCTCTTCTCTCACGTATTTACCCTCATCGCCGTCTTCCCTTTTTCTGTCTGAACCTCTCTCACTGTATGTCGTCTCCCCTCTCAACCGAACGACTCTCTCTGGCCATCTCCCTCTTTTCTCTCGTGCCCTCTTCTTCGCACGATCCCTCTCCTCTGCTGCCCTCTTTTCTCCCTCTCTGGTTGGGTCTCTCTTCTCTTGCAGCGCGTGCCTTCTTTAAACGCCCTCACAGCCAGTCGCCTATTCCTTATAATAGACCCCTTTTTGAACTTCCTTTGACCAATTGTTGCCTCGTTTTTGACGTTTTGGGTCGGTTTGCAGTTTGGGGACTTGTCTTCCTCCTCATAGTAGCGACTAGGTGGTGTGCGTGGTGGAGGTTTAGCACGATTTTTCCTGTTTGGGGACCGATTGATCGCTTGAGGTGATTGTCGGAGGCATTGCAGCAGTTCGGATTCTTGATTTAGGGTGAGCGAGACCTAACAACCCCAAATTATTGAATATTATCTTTTGGAGCATGTATAAGTATCGTTTAAGCATGCTAGAATTTTGAATTGATGAATTAGGACGTGTGTTAGCGATTTTGCTTTTCGGGGAAAAGTAGGATTATGTTGGAAAGCGTTGATTCATGCCTATTATGATTATTTATGCATGATGAGTTGATTTTCAAAGTAATAGGGATGCATGGTAGTGCTTGTATGGCTGTGGGGGAAGATTTAGGACGGTTTTGGTGAGCTTGTAGCACACGTTCTGGTGAACGGGTGCGTTTTGGAGTTAAACAGGGAAAGCGTACGTAAGTTGGATGTGCCTTTGGGGTTGACGCCTTGATTAAGAAAAAGAAAGTTTTGAGAAAGGCGTTAGTGATAGATGGATTGATGGCTTTGAGTTTTGACATATGTTGGCACGACTAGAAGTTGGGAAGTGGCCTATTAGAGGACTTGTAGGTCGACACTACCCGTCGACATCCTCTTGAGGCGATGACACGTGCCTCAAGGATTTTGTTTTGTATTTGTTTGAATTGTTTAGGTATTTAGTAGGAATCTTATCCTCTGTTTATGTTTGCAGGTACACTGGGCACGTCCTGTCGACCTTGAGTTCAAAGCTCGAGGAATTTTGAAGAGTTTTGTGAGCGCGCCACAGGTATGGCGACATTCTAGGCAAGTCCATGCCTAGGCAAATGTGTGATTGTGTGCTCCTAGGATCCCATGATCCTAGGATTGTGATATGACTTGATTGATTGTCTTGTGAACGAGTATATGCATGTTTGGTCATGCTTTGATATACGATATGAATTGTTTGAAAGGTTATTAGTAGTTTGTTTTGAAAATACTACGCATTTGCATATGCATACTAGAATTGATAACTGTTTAGGACAGATGAGGCGGGGTATCGAGTCGAGTGTCTCCTCGACCCCAATTATGCATTAAAAAGCATCATAAAATGATAACTGCATAGGACAGCTACGAGTCAATCGCAGATCGAGACTACTCTCTGTGGTTTGGCTAAGTTTTCCAAACTGTGATTGATGTGAATGTGTATTTTGTTGCGCATACATTGTCGTGGGCAATGATGCAAATGGATGAATTAGAGTGTAGTTGTACCCGTATTGTATGACTGCTAGCAATGACTGTTACTGTATGTATAGACCTCGTGTGGAGGCAATTGGAGGTGTGGGTGCACTCGTAGAGTGTACCAACCTCATGAGCTAGCCAGTCAGTTTATGAATGTGTTAATCTAATAATAATAATGAATGATTAAAAGATAAGAGGCCAGTGGGATGTGGCTATGTGTTTGGGAGACGTCCCGCTTTCGCCACTGGTCTCGCCTTTTCGGAGCGCAGGCGGTGCAAGGCCCCAGGGTATTGTTGTGTGTTGTCTTGGAGTGTTGGGCTCCCTCCTTCCCAACCTGGGTGTCATAGGGAAGGCTGAATATCTCTCCTTGAAATTCACACATCCAGGGTTGAGTACTCTACTGCTGCAGTGGATAAGATGGATCCATACTGTTATGGGCCACCGCGGGGGTTGTCTCTCGGCTGCAGGCCGCCCATGGTGTGCACGTGCATGTGTTTGCACCCATAGGAACTGATAATTCACTAAAGTTAATGAAAATGTAATGTGTATGATTGAATGTATATGACTGATGTGCATGTGAATGATATGAATGCAAGTGTTATGTTTAAGCAGGCCTTGCATGAGATTGAAATTGCGTTAGTGCGGCCATTAAGTGGCCTTTACGTGTCATACCGTGACACGACATGATGATAGATAATTTTGATATTTGTTCTCGTATTTTAGCCCTACATGAAAGGGTTTGGTATTTTCCTGGCTTGTTGCCATACTGCGAAGGCTGAGCCTTCAGTTGTTTTCTTTTTCAGGTTTTGGCGGACTCGGCGCAGCAGGTTGAGCAGATGGCTTCACTCACGTCCTACTGTGGAGGTTTTGGGTCTTTTGTAGTGCCGGCGTGTCTTATTTTGGTTTTATTGATGTCTTGTTTTTGTTAGGCATCAATTATACAGTTTGAAGCATTTTTGTTACACATAGATGTGATTTTGTATGAACTGAAATGATTACATTAATGAAAGTTCGCCTCATTGTTTTGAATTGTTTGGCTCATCGTTTTTTTGAATTGTTGTGTAGTCACACCTAAATGTTTGATGTTTAAAAGAAAAAAAAAATGTTTGAGTGTCAAAAGGTTGGGGTGTGACATCATGTAAGAAAAAATTAACCCTTTTTGTGAAAACAAACTGCTCTCATCAAATATGGTTTCACTAACTTCACAATAAACCTTGCCCTCCACAAACAGCCAAGCCAAGGAGTTGCAAACCGCACAAAGCACATGAAAGCTCCCCTCCGTTGGACTTTAAAAAAAAAAAAGTAGGTTGAATCCAACGGGCTACCGGATTGGTACCTTTTGTAAGGACAAAATAAGAAGATTGAATTTTTTTTTTTAAAAAAAAGAAAACCCTTAAAAGAAACAAAGAGTAACATCTCAACTTTGATCCTTGGAACGTCTTTGCACATGTACACACAACTTTTTGATCGTACAAAAAAGCGCGTCCATTGTTGTTCCCATTCTCCCAATAGAAACTGTGAAATCACAACATAACATTTAATTGTTGAAATGGCCGCCCATTCACAGAAGAGGTTATATAAGCCCACCCCGATATGAGACTTTATTTTAGGGTGCTAAAAATGATGAAAATATGGTTGATGGTGAAATGGTGAATAATGGCCTAAGGACTTTTTACATAGGCAGTCAAAGCAAGAGATGCCTATATGGCACATCTCAGTTTTGATTCCTATAAATGCTATGTTTTTTATGGCACATCTCAGTTTTGATTCCTATAAATGCTACTTTCTTTAGGCCGCAAAATTCTCTCCCAAGTTGGGTAGACGGTGCATTCCTGTTTGGATTCTCATAGATGCTATTCCTTTGAACCACAAAAAGTAGGCAGCACACAGCCCAGGACTCCATAGGTCTCTTTTTTGAAGTGTGAGTTTAACTTTTTACTCACCCAAAAATAGTGAATACTTAGGTAAAAATAAAATAAAAAAATGACCCCTTATAAAAAATGAAAACGCCCCTTGGTAAAATTACCAAGTCGAACATTGGTTCCCGCATTAATTACCCGGCACAGAAAACATCCTCGTCCATTTAAGATGGCATTGGAAAAATTATTTTTAAGATGGATATCTGCAGTACCCAAAGATGGAGTTGGTCAAAAGATACGACAATCCAGTTTTATCAGTTGCCTATAAACCCTTGTTTCTTACTAACGGATTGTATTGTTATTGTCATTTGTCAATATAAACGACTGATTATGTCATTGCTTTACAATAGACATCGGCCCGTGATGGCAGATATGCTTCATATATTGGTCTTTTTAAAAAGACAATAATATGCAACCAGAAGCGAAAGCATGTATGGTTTACGTGTGCGATTGCAGATCGAACCAAAAAAAAAAATCTTATTTTGATATTGATATTTTTGAGTAATTTTTATCATTTATATGTTGGTACCTCTTTAAAATTTTAAATTTTATATTACTGTCTTTTAACCAAAATTTCATGACCCTGCCCCTGAAACAGATATTAGAAGTATGTTATTTTTTGTCTTTAAAATAGTTTGAATTAGTATTTATCGTACAGTGATTAAAAGTTCGCAATCCGATTTTGACAAGACTTTCCATAATCTTTTGAGTACATATTATGATGGGGATAGTTCACTGCACTGTTAATTATCGGCTCTAATTTTATTTATCCAAAGAGAAACAATGATATTTTCAATAAGAAAAAAAATCTTTCATCTGCTTGGATAAAGGACATAGTTGCACATAAATGTGCAATTACATTTTCAAGTCGAAATCGGAAGTTCACTTTTAAATTTTAACCTATAAATCAAATATTCGCCATCCAAATCATTGAGAAGCTCACGAGACTTCTTTCAAACTGTGGAATACAATGTTGCTTAAATTTGCTAGAATCTTCGTGACATATTCATGCAATAGTAATAAGCTACAAGTTTCATTTGCAAACAGCTTTTAAGTATGTTAGGTTTTTGGTGCTTAAATGGTTTAAATTAATTTTTGTTCACTCTATTATACAACGGTTGAGAACCGGATTCTGTAGGTTTTCATGTCCATTTTGACAACACTGAGTACCATAACCGATTGAGGGTTTTTTTCAGCAAATATCATGAAGGGATGCTCTATAAGAACATGACAACATTAAAAAAGTGAAGGAAAACTTTAGGTGTGATGGAAATGAGTTTCAATAAAGTGTTGTGAACAATGAATTCATACTTCTTTTTACTTACCTAAACGGGTCAGTTTGGTAACAGTAACAAGTTTAATAATAGTTTGTTCCAAGCACTTGCTAAAAAATGAGACAAATGCATTATACGACAACAATATTATGTTATTATTGTCCAACAGCCCCAATGACCTATAGTGACTCCTTACAACACGGCAAAATGCATTACACGGCAACAATATGTCATTGTTGTCAAATAGCTCCAAAGACCTACAATGACAAGTCATACGATACACTGAAGGTTGATGCTATTGTTGTCAAACAGCCTCAAAGACCTAGAGCGGCCTCATGCAACACTCAAACGGCAAAGGTTGATGGTGACTGCTAACCCTTATTGGACGGTGAGGATGCTATCAACCTCCCTTGTCTTTTCAAGATAACGAAGGTCAACAAATGGCGGACAATTGTGGGCCCTACCCTTCCGACGACGGTACGATGGTGCCCCTTTGATGATAACCAGTAAAGTGCATGTTAATTTTAGAAAAAAAAATATTTGTGTATTAATTTTAGAAAAAAACTATGTGTACTTTGTTGTATTAAATTGTTTGCTAGTTTTTCAAAAGAACCGGTTATTTGATGATTTCTTTCCAAGTTGAAGGGGTCTTTGATGATTTTGGAACATATATATGATTTTTTCAAAAACATTTGGTTTTTAGAGTGCTCCAGGAAAATGAGGTTTTATTTTCAAATAAAAAAAAAAGAGACTTGCCATTACGAGGATTGATCATTCCTGGCGCATTTACCGGGGGTAATCAATCCAATAATTATGCTTATTCTTGGTGCATTTCATTTTGGCTTAAACATCTTTTTTATTCTAAATGTGGTGTAATACTTGAGAAAATGTTAAAAATTTGATGTTTCAATATTTTGATAAAGTTTGGAAAAATCATTTAAGAATGTACAACATTTTGATTTTGAAAAATGTTGAGTGGGAAAATCTTTACAAATATCATTTGGGAACCTTTGAAGATCACTTTTGGAAATCACTTTGGTGTTCTCTTAAGATTTTAAGTATGTATGAGGTTTTGCTCTAATTTGGTTACTACCAAGTTAGAGCTTCATCTCATCTTGTTTAAGTTCTTTTAAAGAAGTGCTTGTGATCAGTCATTGTGTTAAGTGAATGTAAATGCATGAATACATTGATCATACATTATTAGAAAGAAATCATTCATTTATACCATGACATTCCTCTACAAGCATTCATACCATCACAAATATCTAGTTTCTCATTTTTATTTATAAATTTGACATAAGTATTTTTTATGAAAGGAGAAAATTTTTTAAAAATGGAATGAAGTATACCATCAAGCATTATTCTAATATTGAGTCATTACTTGATTTTTGGTCTTGGTGATAGAGACATATGTATATATATATATATATATATATATATATATATATATATATATATATGCGTATGGATACGTATTAAAATTTTTTTTAAAATGGAATGAAGTAGACCATCAAGCATGATTCTAATATTGAGTCATTACTTGATTTTTGGTCTTGGTGATAGAGACGTATATATATATATATATGTGTGTGTGTGTGTGTGTGTGTGTGTGTGTGTGTGTGTGGATACGTATTAAAGCCCTAAATCATGGGAGAAAAATATTTGAAAGAATTGAAAAAATGAAAGACTTTAATATGAGAATAATAGGGAACAAGAAAGAGAGAGATTTTAAAAACCACAAAAGCAAAGGATTTAAAAGAGAGAGAGAGACGTACGCATATATATATACACATATATGAAAGCTTGCAAAGATGAATTTTTGATCTATTCAAATAGAAAGGGATAAAATTTTAAAAAGAAAGAGAGGTTTTAGAATGAAATACACGTATATATATTTATATCTACGTATACAAGAGTTTGTAATAGAATATGTTAAATCATAAAAAGAGAAAGACATAAAGAGATAGTTATGTGTGTGTATACACATATAACATATATATACATATACGTCTTTATGAGAGTTAAAATCAATAAATAACTTGGAAATATCCAACTTCAATTTCTCTATGTAGGCCGGAGAGGAACTTGGACTCATGCAAGAGCCTAGGTTAAGTCTCCAATGTCTCATTAAAGGGGATTCTTGTTTTCATAAATCTCTTAGAAAACATGGTTTCAAATATCTTTGTTTGCGAATATAAAATCATAATGTTTCAATAGAATGAGAGAGATTCTCACGAGAATTATCAGATCAAAAGACTTCAGTAGAAGCATTATATTGTGTTTCTACAAGAGTAATAAAGGTTCCAATGACATAAGCCACTTTACTACGATCTTTCAACAGATAGACAAAAGTGTTGCATGAGTAATCATCAATGAACGTAATGATGTAATGTAAGCCATGACCAGAAGAAACAAGGAGCACCACACATCAAAAGTAATCAAGGCAAAAGCTTTTAGATTGACTCTCAGAAATAGAGTGCGAAGCCCAAACATGTTTTGCCAATTGCAGACTTCACAGGATACTAAGTCCATGCTAATGATGAAAACAAATGTTTAAAACAAAAGGAAGGTGCTCAAGTTTCTCGTGCCATCTTAAAACATGTTGAATCTGTTAATCTCTATTCATTTTCTCAATAATTATTGTCATAAGAGGAGTTGCAACCTTAAATGGCATTTGATTCAGTCCATCAGAAGCCAAACCAATCTCAATCTTCCTCTCTCTCATCAAGTCCTGCAAAACACATCCATCAACAGAAAATATTAAGTTTTCAATTCCTTGGTGATCTTGTTGAGAGACAAAAGATTTAATGGAAGATAAGGGACAAGAAGTGCATTATGAACTAAATATTTATTTAATAGCACAAGACTCCTTTTTCCAGCTACAGATATAAAAGAACCATCGGCTAAAGCAATCCTCTCTTCTCTAGAGGAGAGGTGGTATTCTTGAAATACCTTGAGATCTCCAGTCATGTGGTGTCTAGTACTACTATCAACAATCCATTTACCAAATCAGGAATTACCTTCGTTACCAGGAATAGTAATTGAATTGTAGTAAATAGTTGTATTACGTATTACTCTATTCTATTGATTACAACTTGCAACTCAATCTTTCATAATTAGATTTCCAAATGGATAAATTCAAACTCGAAAAGGTCCTTTATGATTCTCGAAGAATGAGGGACAAGGGGATTGATCGAGAGAGATCTCTTCTTCTTATTATAAGTATAAGATTATAAGATCGTGATTTGATCCGCATATGTTTGTATGGTAAAAACGTCCCCAATATATGTTTTCAGATACCGCTATACAATTTCCTTGAAAGAAAGATGTCCTGAACCGCTAGACGATAGGGGCACGCC
Source organism: Nymphaea thermarum (assembly GCA_011799765.1). Taxonomy (NCBI): domain Eukaryota; kingdom Viridiplantae; phylum Streptophyta; class Magnoliopsida; order Nymphaeales; family Nymphaeaceae; genus Nymphaea; species Nymphaea thermarum. Next base: position 81,097 of record JAANDH010000993.1, read on the forward strand.
CACCCGATCGCCATCATACTGGGAATGCACCTGGTGCAGTAGCTAATAGGGTAGCTTTAGAAGCGTGTGTACAAGCTCGTAATGAGGGACGTGATCTTGCTCGTGAAGGTAATGAAATTATTCGTGAAGCTAGCAAATGGAGTCCTGAACTGGCTGCTGGATTCAGCCAACTGTCCCGATCGTGGGATATCATTGAGAAATAGGAATCGGTGTTATCAAAGAATTTCCTGCGATTATTCCTAGTATGGAGTGAGTTCCATCTGTCTAGATATCATCATCTACATCCAGAAAGCCGTATGCTTTGGAAGAAGCTTGTACAGTTTGGGAAGGGGTTTTGATTGATCAAAAAGAAGCGTTCGGAATCCACAAACTATCCGACTGACGGTCAGAATTTTTTCGAATATGTTCTTGAATTCATTCGAGACGTGAGCAAAACACAAATTGGAGAAGAAGAATATAGTCCTTGGGTTCCTTTTATTGGAACTCTGTTCCTATTTATTTTTGTTTCTAACTTGTCAGGTGCTCTTTTACCTTGGAGAATCATACAGTTACCTCATGGGGAGTTAGCTGCACCCACGAATGATATAAATACTACTGTTGCTTTAGCTTTTCCTTAGGGTGATCTCGTAGTTCCTACGGGGTGGAGACGATGGGGTCGGTCCATGGATTTTCTTTCCTTTTGCTGCATTTCGCTCAAAGGGTTGAAGGGAGATAGTGCATCAAGCTGTTCGCAAGGGCCAACTTGATCCTCCTCCCCAGGGATCCCAGATGAGGTAACCCTAGGAGAGCCGCCGACTCCAACTATCGTCCATGTACGATCCATACTAGATCTGACTTATCATCACGATAGGTGTCAAGTGGAAGTGCAGTGATGTATGCAGCTGAGGCATCCTAACAGACCGAGAGATTTGAACCTTGTTCCTACATGACCTGATCAGTCGGGAATAATATTCTACAATTAGCATTTCATTGACTTTCAAACCGAACCATTTACTATCTATTATTTGATTTACTACCCCTTTATATTGCAATGAGTGCAGAGTCAAATGTTTTGGCAATTCTGCGTTGGAGGATGAATCCATATGATTTTGAATCAAAGATCTGGATCTTTGTTTATTCTTCGTAGTAATAATATCTCGGGGTTTGCAACGTAAGCAAGGTAGTTCAGGTCCTTTATAGAGAAGACAGAGCATAGGTATTTGTAATAGATCATATAATATATTATTTGGGTAGGAACAAAAAAAATAGTATTTGTATTTCATTGCTATAAATATGGATTATTGAAAAGAATAAGACATGTTATTTGGATATTTCCCTTCTACCACGAAGTATTTTTTATTTGATACGAACAGTTGACCAGTCAAGGCAAGGACATGATTGATCTTCACATCATCAAAAGGCTCATCTTATGAACTCAATGTGGCTTAAGTAGTCTTGAAATTCATGAATCTAATTGGTTGTTACCTTCTTTTTTTCACCAATGTAATCAGTGGACCAACAACCACCTTTTTTCCTCCTGCATTCTTGTTGCCACAATTACGCTTCTTTTGTGAATTGAGATCCCAATAGAAATCAATGATTGGACATTATTTTGCAATGTGAGCATCTCCGAGTGTCTTTCTGGCTCGAACCCAGACCACAACTAACCAGCGCAGATTGCATGCCAAACTTGGTGTCAGTGGAATTCTAGCTTAACATAACAAGTCACCTTTGTTCTTCAGTGTTGACTCTAGAATAGACTTCCTCATTGTTAGAAACTTCCGTAGAGTTAAGCATTTGACTTTGAATGCCCTCAAATTCATCCTTCAATCCTTCAAGGAATACAAAAATGTGACTTTTCTACTCTTTTCCTCAAAACAGTTTCTGGTCATATGCACATTCCCACCTATCTTCAGAGTAATAATCCAACTCTTCCCAATTCAACTTGAGGGAAACATAAAATTTAGGTACAGTCTTATCTCCCTAGTGAAGAGCATGTGTATCCTTCATCAATTGGTAGACACAGACACCTTTCGTTTCTACCGTTACATTTGTTCAAGGACAACCCACATATCATAGGCAGTCCTTTTCCAAAGAATCAATGACTAAATTTTAGTAGAAACATAGTTACCAATCTAGGTTTTGACTTGGTTGTTTTCAAGATACCACATTTCCTAGTAGGGATCATCTTCAGCAGGTTGTTTCTTCTTCCCATTTACATAAGAAACCGGCTATAACCAGAAATGCTCATCATAATGGCTGCAGACCAGCCAAGGTAATTGTCCTTTGTCAAGTAAATCATTGTGATTTGGAGAGGAGGATGATCTGATTTTTGCGACATACAATCCATCCTTTCAGTCGAGCTTTCCCCCTTTTGCGCAGCAGCCATCAAGCGTAATGAGAATCACGATGCAGAAACCAGGCAACTCAAGAGGATTTGCTCCAGTTTGTAGCACTAGATCTGCACATAGTCAAAGTCGTCACTCCTGCTACCGCCTGTGCCATGCAGCAAGCAGCGAGCAATCATCAATTCTTTCTTTGGTGATATTCACAGTTTTTCGACGACCGGCAAGCTATCTCCCTCAATAGGTGGCAGTTCTCAACCTTTTTCCAGCAACAAAGGCATTGATCCAGGTTGAGGGCTCCAATGGTGGCACACTCAACCAACTGCTTAGGCAATGGCTCCCAACGTGGCTCCAATGATGGTTCAGCAGGAAAAAAACTTCTTCAATAAAAAAAAAAAAACACTCTCATACTATGTAGAAATATGCCGAAGAAGATAAGAGAAACACATAGATTTAACATGGAAAACCCCTAAAAAATAGAGAGAAAAAACCATGACAAAGGTAGAACAGTGCTCACTTAAATAACAATGTATAAAATAGATTACTTTTAGGTGGTTTAGGTGCTCCCAAGAGCACTCTATCATTACTTTATACGCAAGATCCACATAAATTGGTACAGTTGTTATGTTTCCATGTCATATACTTCAGCATTTATCAAAGATTTATTTGGATTTTATGTAGGCTTAAAAACTTTTCTTTTTTGGGTTAAAATACATAGACGGGTGGAATGGCATGTCTTTGATTATGCAAACACTTCTGTGACACTATATTAAGTTGAAACAACCTGGATTTAAGATGCCAATGCAAATATATATATATATATATATATATATATATATATATACCTGTTCAACCCTGCCAAATGACAGATGGCTAAAATTAAAAAGAATCATTAAATTAGCATTAACCATGGTTTATGCTATAGTGATGGATATGGTAGTTTTAGCAACAGTTTATGATCCTTTTAGCAACAAAGTTTTAAACTTTAGCCGTCTGGTAACTATCTGGCATGTGGTAGCATTGACTCTCTCTCTCTCTCTCTCTATCTCTCTCTCTACACACACACACACACACACACATATATATATATATATATATATATATATATATAATTTTATTTGTTCTTGGGTCTTTGAACACAAAGGGACAGATTCCTAAATCTTTGATCATGCTGAACACATCTACCAAACTAGGTTTGCTTTGAAAGCAATCTGGATTGAATAAGCCAATGCAATTCCATAGCACTTACTGGCCCATCTACTTTGCATTGTACTTTCAACGACTCTATAACTCACCAGTCACGATGCAGATAATACATATATTGTAACTTATTTATGCATACCTAAAATTATTGTGTTTTTCCAATCTCTATTTCTAAGGCTATTTACAGAAAGGAAAAGTCATGGTTGGAGCTTTGGTTGTAGTCATGGAGAGTGTGAGTGGCAAAGGCAATACAAGTTGCTTACCTGGTGAAGACAATGCATTCCTTTTAGACAGGATGTGTCTCTTCTCACTTTAGATAACTCATTTAGATAACAAATGAATTGACTCTCTCTCTCTCTCTATCTCTCTCTCTACACACACACACATATATATATATATATAATTTTATTTGTTCTTGGGTCTTTGAACACAAAGGGACAGATTCCTAAATCTTTGATCATGCTGAACACATCTACCAAACTAGATTTGCTTTGAAAGCAATCTGGATTGAATAAGCCAATGCAATTCCATAGCACTTACTGGCCCATCTACTTTGCATTGTACTTTCAACGACTCTATAACTCACCAGTCACGATGCAGATAATACATATATTGTAACTTATTTATGCATACCTAAAATTATTGTGTTTTTCCGATCTCTATTTCTAAGGCTATTTACAGAAAGGAAAAGTCATGGTTGGAGCTTTGGTTGTAGTCATGGAGAGTGTGAGTGGCAAAGGCAATACAAGTTGCTTACCTGGTGAAGACAATACATTCCTTTTAGACAGGATGTGTCTCTTCTCACTTTAGATAACTCATTTAGATAACAAATGAGGAACTAGTTCACCATTACTAAGAGCTTTCTTTAATCTAAAAATATAATACTCATATTTTTAGTCCATCAATCTCAGATATTATGCTTCGGCTTTGGAATTTGTTGTTGGATAATGGACTACGTGATGTAGCTTGCTGTTGTATCTTGTTTACATATGAGATTATGCATGAGTAAATCTTGCCCCCTTTTACCTTATTTTTTGTGTAATTTTAAAAATTATTATTCGTAGGGTGGTTGCATTTTCCTGTCTGATGGCAAGAACATAACCACATGCACTTTCTTGCAAATAAATGCGAGTATAGGATCCCTTAGTATGGAGATATGCTGGCATTTTTACCTAACTGTAGACTTTACTTGTAAAGGACAATAAAAGATCCTTTCATTCATAAAAATATCACTGCTCGTTAAGAGCTTACTAAAAGAGTTGGTAAGATAGAATAAATAGAGAAGGGAGAGAGCCCTTGGAGTCCAATGGCTGGATAGATTCAGCCATATTGTAGTTTTTATGTATCTGACTATTCTCATGACAGCTCCCATGTGAACTGTGGTGGGTGCATGTTGAAACTGACTAGCAACATGCATGGTGTGAGTTAAGTTAGGGCGAGTGATGCTCAAATAAAGAGTGTCGATATGGTGTGACTTTTCTAGCAATTCTTTGTCGTCTCTTCTCATTTTCACCCCAAGTGACCTAGGAATCCCTACTATCTTCTCATTTGTCACACATGATCTATCAACAATATCTGCAACAAACTTTATTTGAGACAACAGACTTCTTTTCCTTGAATAGCATACTTTGATACCAATAACATAGGTCAAAATTCACAAGTCTGTCATGTCAAATTTTTCTTTTGAGGGTTGCTTAATTAAACACACCTCTTAGTCATCACTACATGTGATCATCCTATCATCAACATAGAGTAGGAGTATAACAATACCTTTAGTTATGGTTTTGAGAAAGAAAGTAGTGTCAAAATAACATGATTTGAAATTTCTTTCTATCATAACCTTATTGAATCTGTTACACCATGCTTTGAAGGCTTGTTTCAGTCTAGCGAAAGCTCTTTTTATTCCGAGAACCATATTTCTTTGTGCTTTATAACCTTCTGGAAGAATCATATAGACTTCTTCCTCAAGATTTCCTTTAAGAAAAGCACTCTTGACATCTATATGAAAAATAGACAAATTCATGACTGCAACTATAGCTATGTGAGTTTAAGAGAAGTCATACGAGCTACTGGAGAAAATGTTTCTTCACAATCTAATACCATATTCCTGAGAATATCCCTTAGCAACCAATCTAGCCTTGTAACATTCAAGTGTTCCATCACTTCTGGTGTTGATTTTGAACACCTATTTGCACCCTATGGCTTTCTTCCCTTTGGGAGAGGACCCCACTTCCTAGGTTCCACATCTATCTAATGGTTCTAATTCAACATCCATGGGATTTCTCTAGTTAGGATCTTGAACAGCTTCTCCACAAGAGGTTGGCTCAATAAATGAAGGTACAGTTGAAAGACATTTTCTAAACCTTGGGGAGAATGACTCGTAGGATACAAACTTTTGAGGTTGCCTAGACTGTCTTGTTAACCTTCTATCAGGTTGACTTTCAGTGGCATCCTTGTTTTTTTTTCATGTTGGGTAAAAATTTTCCTTGAAGATTCTTCTCTATGACATAGAATACTATCATTAACACTATTAATTGAGGCATCTTCATCAGATGAACTATCAGTTATATCACAATCATCATCTAATTCATAAATAGACATTAATTCATTTAAGAAAGTATAGTCAGTATCATGCTTTGACATTGTTTTCTCAAACCCTTTTCCTTGTTCATGAAAAAACAATGTTTCTTAAAACATAAAGTTTATCTTTTTTAACATTGTAACACCTATATTATTTTTTACTCTCAGAATAGCCAATGAATACACACTATAATGCGTTTGGAGACAGTTTGTCCCCTTGATCATTAAGAATAAAACATTGACATTCAAAGATCTTAAGTATGCTGTAATTAGGTTCAAGATTATACAGCAGTAAGCACAACTTCAGCCCAAAGATAGTTTGGAACTTCCATTGCTAGAAGAAGAGTTCTTGCAGGTTTTATGGTACGTCAATGTTTCTTTCTGAAATTTTATTTTGTTCTGGTGTTTTTGGACAATATTTTTTATGTTTGATGTCATTTCTTTCAAACAGTTTTCAAATATATTCGAAGTGTATTCTCCACCAGAGTCTGTTCTAAAAATTTTGATATTGGTTTGGAACTGATTTTTGATTAGTTGGTGAAAGTTCTTGAAATTTACAAACAGATCAGATTTATCTTTGAGAAAAAATATCCAAGCATTGTAATGGGAGCTTCTGTGTTGCCTCGATGGGTGCATTAGGGCATCTATCAGGGGACATTTGTTTAGCACAGACAACACTATAGCGGGCAAATATATATCTGCCCCATACAAAAGTTATGTGCGCTCATCAAACGCAGAGAGAATGTCCACGCTCTTGAGGGCGAGAACACAGACATTCGTCCGTGATTTTCTGTCAGACCTATTGAGGTCCGATAGAAAGCCATGGTGAAAAATTCTGCCCTTTAGGCTGAATTCTTGTCCATGGGAGAGTTGAGCAGTTTTTGTTTCTTCTCAGCCTTCCTACCCTTCGCAGCCTTCCTCCCCTGCACAGCAGATCCTCCTTCGGCAGCAGCTCCTTTTCAGAAGTAATTTTGCAGAAGGATGCAGCTGTTTAAGAAAACTTGTGGATGATTGTGTTTTACTGAGCGAGTTTTTTTTTTTCATTTTGTTTCTGTTTTGGTTTCTCATGTGGAATTCAATCAGGTTGAGAAAATGAAAAGAGTGAGTTATAAATTTGCATTGTAAAAATAATGAACTCTGATACCCGGCCCATTTGCAGTAGCGTGAATCATTATAGACTATATTCAGTATGAACCATATCATTGGAACTTTCTTTCTGTATTTACAACGGTAATATAGTTGGTGAGTCCATTTTTTATCCATGCTGCAATCAAACAGAGGGGAACATTACTGTGGATATGTGTCTGCCTATTCACCCACAGTTAGACTTTTTTTTTGTCCATGGATCACCATTCATGATTTTTTATCCATGAATGAACTTCCATGGATCTTTGTCAGTGAAAATGCCCCTTTAGGGATGGGAGGTCTTGCCCCATCGAGGCCTTCAAGACCCCAACTAGGCCCGGATTTTACTTCAACCTGGTCCAGTTGACCGGTCTGGCTGGCCCTTTTGGCACTCATGGTCTGGATCCAGGAGATCACAGACCAGTTTTTTGGGTCTGTGGCGCTAGCTTCCGTTCTGAACCCGTCCTTGATCAACTCAAGCGGATCTGATTTCGATTTACTTCTGAATCAAACCCAGAACATTTTGTTCAGTCCAAATATGTGATCCATGAATCTACCAGAATCAATCAAATCTAAATGATATCCCTGTTTGATTTTAAGCAAGGTCAAGACCAGACCCATGAACATATGGACCATAGATTGAGCTCAAACCTTGGCCTTTTACCTCAAAGCTCGAGTCAAGGTTCGACCTTCTTTATTTGGATCCAACCCTAGTTTATCAAATGGCCCGATATAGATCCAATAGGGTCACCCAAACCCCATTCTCATACCTTCTGCAAACCCCACACCTACACCTAAATGATCATCCAAACCTTCAATCCGTCCAAACCCAAAATTATCTTCGAACCTAGTACCAGAATCCAAATCCACATTCTAAACCTCGCCTGAACAACTAGATCCAACCACATCCATATCCAAATCTGATCCATAAGTCCATGCCCCTTTACACCTTTCACCCCAGCCAAGTCACCAGTGCGGACCTTCTCCTCCACGAGCTTGACAAGGGAGCCTCCAGGTGCATAGATATAGCACACGCATGCACTATAGGAGCACCCACCAGCTCAAGTAGAGGGTTGGTGCCTAGAGCAGCACACTGACTGGGGTGAGGTTTCACTTGAGCTCGAGGATTCAAAGGGTGAGAGGCCTTCTGTCACATGGCTCATGACAACCGACCAAAGCGCCGATAGAAGAGGTGTTCCATATACGGCCTCAAGTTAGGAGTTGCATGGGCATGCAAATTTGATGTAGATGAATTCTTTGATTGGACTCATCTAAGGCAGGTCACCTTCAACTACCATGATGTTGCAGAGCACCGGTGGGTTCTCTTAACTTCCACTAGACTGTGGGAACTCACATAGATGTGGTGGGTCGAGCTTTAGAAGTTGAGGACATGACAGAGATAGGATGTGATTCATACATGGATCAAGATGTAGCAATTGATGTAAATGAAGTGCGTTTCCTTTGGACTTTGGCATATTAGGAGTACCTTGAGCTTTGTCATGGCTCTAGGACTATAGCAGAATATACTGTGGAGTTCCACTACCTGTCACTGCGTGTTCCGATTGTGGAGACCGAGAATAAGCAAGCCACTAGGTATATTTGGAGTTTTCGCTTCTTTATTTTTTATGGCTTCAATTGTATTGGAGTAGAGACAGTAGATAAGGCTAATAGTTAACCCATGAAAATAGAGTCTCTAAAGCATAAATAGGAGTCTCATATGTCTAAGCCTGAATGTTTCAGTCATTCCAAGTAGAGTTCTTCAGCCCAAGGATCAAGCTTCTCAAAGTTAGAAGATTGTAGCTCAGAGTCCCAAGTCTAAAGTTGCATCCACTTACAATGAAAAAAGGCCTGCATTTAATACCTGTTTCCAGTCCTATAGTATTGACACTTCTGTCCACTGTTTCAAGTGTCAAGATTTAGGTCAAGTTTAGTCCAATTATCTTAATGTGGTTAAGAGAAATGTCATGGTCAGTTGAGGGAAATCCTAAGTCTAAGCATGAGGATGCTCAAAGCAAGTTAGAGATAGGCTCAACCAACGATGAGGAAGTTGTTGTAGATAACAGAGATACTATACATAACTTATTGTTTGTGTGACATGTTTTAGCAACCCCAGAAACCCCATCTAACCACAAGTGGTTGGAAAACAAACTTTCCATGACAAAGTGTCACCGCAAAGGGCATGTCTACAATGTCATAATGTACTAATATTCACAACTTCTTAGTAGAACTGCAAGTTACTGAGACAATCTCTAGAGTCTATGATTAAAGCATCAAGAAGTCAAGAACCACTAAAATAGGACTGTCATTAACACTGGCGGGGCCACATGGTTGTTGGTGCAAAGTTTGTTTATTTTTACATTAATGCTTTGATATGTTTGATTGTTTATACATCTGGGTGCCCTTAAAAACATTAAAATTATTGAATTAGTGCCCCTCCAGCGAAAAATTCTGGTTCAGCCAGTGGTCATTAAACTAGATTGATTTGGAGCTACTTCATAGCAGATGCATGGAAGTGGAAGCCTATCACTGACTAAAAGAGAAAGAAAAGGATCACCTGATCCATGTAGCTGGGGATCCTAGTATGGATAGAACCTTGCATCTTAGAGTTCAAATTGAAAATCAATTGAAATATTGCATTGAACGGAAACTTAAATTTCATGACTTTGATGTGAATTCGATTGAAATTTTTGAAATGAATCCAGAGGATTTAAATATGTGAGTCTGCTTTGGAGAAATTGACCTTAGACCTAAATAGGAGATGGCCTAGGGCTCGATAAGATCCATATCAAGATCTGAAGGTCATTTGAATTCTGAATGCCAAATGATCTGGATAGAGGATATATGGATCAACAATAACAAATGGATCATGGATCTCGAAAAGCCAATAGTTCAAACTAAAAAGGTGAGACCTAGATCCAGAAACAAAAGCTAGATAGTGAATCTAGATTGGATCATGAAGCATATTTTGTGCGTATAGAGTCCAAAAGTATAAAATTGGAGTCCGGATATCAGATTGAGAGAAATAGTTTTGAAATAAGACCTATTGGAACTCTTTGAAACCATTTTGCAGAAAAATATTTCAACATTATTGAAAAATGGGGAAATATAATTAGGAATGATTGAAAATGAGTCTTAATGAAGGCAAAATGATAAAAAAAAAAAAAGGAAAGACCAAAAAATTTTGGTATGTTCACAAATGTGTCGAATGACTTCCTTGTATACTTTTTATGGTGCCTTATTATCAGTACATTTGCCGATACAGGAGGCAAGTAGGTGTGATGAGCTAGTTTGGTGAGACAATTCCCAAGAACCTATCACCTGTCATTAAGTATGGTTGAGTCTAAGGAAAAAGGGCCACCAAGAAAGATAACAAAACCTAATTTGGGTTAGAAGAGGTCTCTCTCGGGCCCCTTTGACTTTATTTGTGGGCATTTCTGACCGACTCCCACTGGATAATTATGTCTAGAAATAGGAGTTTACCTAGCCTCAAGCCATGCTGACATGGGTAATGAAAGTCATATATCTTTCAGATGTCCTGAAGCAAGTGCTCACCCTCAACCTTGGATAGAGTCTTTGATGGTAACACAAAAGAAATCCAATGGAAGGATGTTAGGAAATTGTTGGAAGGATTGTTTCCATGTTGTCGTTTGGTTCTTATGGAAGCTAAGAAACAACAACAAACACAACAAAGATAACGGAGAGATGCAAATGTTTACTCGGAGATTGGCCTTTGAGTGCAAAGGTAGAAGAGAGCTTGACTAGAAGAAGCACATTGGGTGTCTCAAAATTTTCAGAAAGATATTGGAACTACTGTAAGGAGTACCTATATTTTACCAAATGGAAAGGTCACCAGGCCTTGGTGGTCAGGAATTGGCTAGGCTTAGGTATATTATGGAGTGGAAGAGTGGCATCAGAGGATATGTGGGCTAATATTGAAATGAAAAGAGTGCATGACATATTTTTACATGGTTTGAATAAAAAATTCTATATTCATAGTCACTTACTCACACTACAAGAAAACAGGAAATTTCCGATGCTATTTGTGCATTATCTATAGTGCTGAGTTCTAGGGCGTTATTGTAGATGAACAAACTAAGGCGTTCCTTTTTTTTGCCGCTAAATACTTTTTGGCTGGTCCGTTACGCACCACAGATTGGCTGTGGTTGTGTGGGACACCAAGCGAAGTTCCTTGCGCTCCACTTTTCACCGCCACAGATTTGATAGTGGCGACCTTGGAAACCCTGGCGCCAGTACAAGAGTTTCAACGCTACATTACTCAGCGCCAGAGAACCCCCTTTCCCATGGAGGCTCAGAACAACAAAACCTGTTTCGCGCCCGATCATTTCCACCCAACACCATCTCTCCCTCTGCATCAGTCATCGTTGATCGGCGCGTGCTCATCTCCAGTCACCAGATTCCATCGGGAAATCAGTGCTTCCTCTTTTCCAATAGCCAAATCGATGGTAGAGTCACCACCAGTCAATCGGCACCCTACTTCTACGGCCAACCTTTTACGGGACGCCTTGTTCCCCCAATGCTCCTCCGGTCCTCCCTACGCCTTCTTCCTCCTTCGCAGCAGGACGCCTCCACGTCGGTAGTAGAAGCACCCACATCTCGCTCCGCATGGCAGCACCATTGACATTTCCATAATGTCTTCTCTACCTTGACGCTCACTCTCCCTTCTTGCCCTTGGCCTTCTTCTGCTCCAGACAGACGATTGCTGGCAACGTCGACCCGGGGCCAGCACCCCTCTCTCACTTGCTTTTGCTTTGGGTTAATGTGTAGTTTCAATGTTTTTGCTTTTCCTTTCATTTAATGCCCCCCTCGACCAAGGTTCTCAAACTAATAGGTTGTGCTCTGTTGTTCATCAAACGAGTTGTGCTCGAGCAAGAATTTATAGTTATCAATTGCCTGTTGATACGGTCCCTAGAGAAAAATAGATTACTTTTGCGTAACTGTAAACTGCTCTTGTGTGTCTCGGGCGTCCTTTCCTTGATACAATTGACACAAAGTATGCATGTGGCGAATTATGCCTGCTAGTTTCATGGTTGATGTAATTTTAAGCTACTCAACAAATATGGTGTCCTTTTTACCTTGTTTCATAAAGAAAAAATGCATTTCACTACCTGCATGAATTGTTACGTAATTTTTAATCCTTTTACCTTGTTTGATATCCCTTCGTCATATATTTTCGATATAATAGTTATATATCAAACTATTGTCGAATCAATCAAGACGGGACTTCATTGTGAAAAAGCTCAAAAGGTGAAATCATGGATGTTAAAATCATAAACTATGTCAGCAAGGCCATATTCTTTGTTGCTTAATCACATGACCAAAACATATGTAAATCTTTTGAATAGTTGAGTTTCTGCTTGCGGCATCAGTATATCTCGGCATTCTTCAGATCTTAGTGCTTAAAGACAAACGAGAGGCAACAATTATTTTGTTGACATCAAGTTGAGGTCTATGTGTCACTTGTAGTGTATTGTTAAAAAATAGAAGTAGGAAAGTGACTTGCTGGCACTTGGAACCAGTTTGCCCTTGAAGAATTTGTCGATGTTTAATATGAGCAAACATCTACTACCAGTAATTGTAGTACAAAAACGATAACTAGTTAGTACATGACATTCTTACTCTTTAAATAGCTATTGTATTACTTAATCTCCTCAATTGACATTACATGGGGTGTCCACCAAATTCCTTTTTCTTTTTGGTACAATCATTGTAAAACCAATTCAAATACTAATATTACACTTTTTTTTGTTTGCCTAGCTTAAATTGACTGTCTTCCAAGTTTAGTAGAATCATAATGGATAAAACTTGATTTTATTTGTATAATGTTTAATATATAAATAACAAATTAGTGAGGTCAATGGGCCAAGACTAGCATGTTCTAATGAGGGTAAAATCTGTAGGCTGATGTTGAGTAAATTAACTTGGGAGAACAAGAGAATATAGATGGTAAATTATCAGGAATAGTTATGAATGGGTACAGGTTTGAACAAACAAAGGAAATGAAAAGTACAGCTTCTAGTTATCCTTGCAAGAATGATGCAATGAGGACTCTGTTTTGCTTGAAAAGAAGTGATCAATTCAGTCCATGATTTTTACGTTTGAATATTGATTCGAGTAAAGCCTATGACCTTGGCAAAGAAAAAGAAAGGGAGAGAGGGCAAGAAAGAGAAAGGGATATTAGTCCTTGGTTTTAACACTAGGTTTTGCCCTCTCATGCAGGAGCTTTAATCTTTAAAGGGTCTTTTACTATTTTCTTTTGACTTGGGCAAAATATTGTGCAAAAATCAAGAGTTGGATGCCATCCTACTGAGAAAAATCATGTTATTTTCTTAATTTAAACATTGAATGTGGTGATTGTATATTTTAGACTATTTCCATCTCATCTCATGATGTTATAGCAATCCTTCCAATATATCATAAATACGATTCTATAGTTTCTTTCAAAATGTTATTCATGCAATCAACTACAACTAGCAGCATATATACTTGATCTCTGGTGCAGTTTAATTTTTTTTCCTTACGGTTAATGAAAATCCTTTCTTGGATCATCATTTGCTTCACAATGTGCAATGCCCGTGCAGTTTGTTTTTGTCATTTACTGTAACATAAGCTAGAGGCAATTGGATTATATGAATTATTTTAAAGTCTTCTAATAAATCTCCCAATTTTCAGTTTACTTCAATTTGCGCACATTCTGTACATGCAAATAAATAGGCATATGGCTTTAGTTGTAGAAATCCTAAGCATTATTGAATAGGACCTAATTTTTAACTTGGTATTGTGATGGTAGAAGAATTGATTGAAATCATGAGGTGCTCATATTTTTCTTTTTGTTTTATGGGGACGAGTGGAGGCTCAAATCTGTCCACGTTTGGGTTTAAATTGGGCACAACTTTTACTCAAGAAGGTTTTTTTATCAAGTGAAAATTTCTTAGGTTCATTAACTAATTCTGTGGACAATTTGTATGTTACATCTTCACTAAGTATTATCCCTCTTTTGTTTGATTTTGATGCTAAAAGTTTAATCTTATAGTTTTTTCTTGTTTAAGTTTCCTAATTAGTTGACTATTTCATGTTTATAATTTTAATTTCATTTAATGTAATCATTTCTGCATTTTTCAATGATTATTGAACATCAATAATTTTGCCCCATAATTTGTTACCTTTATTTTTTGTATTTAATGGGTAACTCTGAAGTGTATTTGATGCAATTATGTGTATATGTGTGTGTTCCACAAACATATGACATTTTCTAAAAATTTGTCACCCATGTTGAACCAAACTTGGTCTACTTGTTCATCTTTTCTTTGTACTTCCGTTTGGAACTGGAAACAGAAACCAAACCAGAACCGGTATCAAGCTTGTCTGTTTTCAAAATTTGCTTCCTTTTCTTATGTCCAATGGTCAAGTTCCTTGTCTTGTACTAACATAATCAACTAATTTTGTGTGGCTTCTTGACATGTAGGCACACACACACACACATCCCTTGTGAATTGTGTGAATTTTCTACATTCCAATGCATATTTTACTGAAATTTGGCTAAACATGGATATCTCTTTCATCATTATCCTTTTCTATAAGAATATTTCATTTTTTAAAGTTTACACCATAAGAAACCATTTCTTACAGGAATGAATACATAACCAAAGCGTTTTTTGAACTTTTTTTTTTCTTTGGACCTTTCTTTTTGAACTTTTCACAGACTATTTCGACCCCTTTGGCCTTCCAATCACTTTCTAATGCCTCCGAAGATATCTTTTTAACCAATAAGAAAGATTAAGAACATATGAAGTTTGAGTCATCACTAGTTTGATTTTCTTATTCATTCGGTTACTTAGTTGATTTCTTTATATAAAAATTGCTCCGTTGCTCCTTGTGATTTGCTTATTCATATATATTTTGCCCCCCATTCATTTTATTGTTGATCTAAATCAACATTTTTTAAGCTTTAAAATATAGTCTATTTTATGTCCATTAATAAGTAGAGCAGTGCTAACCATGGTAACTTTTAAACCCTTAGACTTGTCCCTCAAGAGAGCCTTTTCAATATCATGGAAGATAGGAGTTGAATTAACAAAGATAGGTAAATTACGACCTCAAATTTGTTCATTATGCCTATGAATTAACATAAACTGATCTATTGATAATGTA
The DNA here is from genome assembly GCA_011799765.1 of Nymphaea thermarum. Classification (NCBI taxonomy): domain Eukaryota; kingdom Viridiplantae; phylum Streptophyta; class Magnoliopsida; order Nymphaeales; family Nymphaeaceae; genus Nymphaea; species Nymphaea thermarum. Next base: position 96,498 of record JAANDH010000993.1, read on the forward strand.
AGTTGGATGTGTTGTTCATTATAAGTATTGAGTATTTTTAAAGCATCGCTGAATTTTTTTTTTTTTCATGAAGAACAATAATGTGATGATCGATAGAAAAATCAGATGTCCTAGTCGAAAGTATATCAATTCATTTTGGAAGACAATGGACAATGTATTTGATTACTTGATGCAGCATGCCTTAAGAGAACATTATACAAGATGGTATCACCATTGAAATTCAGTCATACCACCTGAAAATAGGGATGGTGATGATGTTGACACAGATGTCAATGATATAAATAAGTTAATTACCGATACATACAACATTTGGGTTATCGATGACTATGATGATTGTGTTGAGATGAACAACATTGAAGATGAAGGGAAAAGTGGTGAGTTGAATGCAAGACTTTATCATGATGCCAACATAGAACTATACCCTATTTGTCTTCCCTTTTCAAAGTTGTATTTTCTTCTGTGCTTATTTCACTTCAAATGTGTTGATGGTTTGAGCAACAAAGGATCAAAGAGTTACTTGAATTCTTGCTTGAAGCATTTCGACAGCCTATTGAGCTACCAAAATCATGCTATGTAGCCAAAAAAATATAATCAGACCTGGGACTTGACTATAAAGAGATTGATGCCTGCCAAAATAATTGTATGTTGTACTGGAAAAATGCCGCACATAAGAAAAAGTATGATTTTTTGTGGTGTGTCAAGATGAAGGGAGTAAATCTCATACAACCAATGGTACAAGTTCCAAACAACACAAAAATTCGGCAAACATTTTGTGGCACTTCCCACTTGTACCTAGACTTAAATGATGATTTATGTCTAGAAAGACATCATTTGAGATGAGATGGGAGGATGAAGGTCGTATTAAGGATTGAGTTATTAGACATCCTGCTGATGCACAAACTTGGAAATCTTTTAATGAGTTGCACAATTTATTAGATAGTGTCGTGTTATTTTATTGTACTCATATTACAATAACACATCATGGGTTGTTGTGTTTTTTTTATAGTTAGGTCCCAGCAAGTGATTTTGAGGCTTCTAGAGCTCAATTCTAGGTAAGGACACATACATACTCCATTGTGCAATATCGTAATGTAGAGATATAAGCAATGATTGTAAAAAATCTTTTATCCTAATTTAAAGAAAAAAACTATTACACGATTTGCTTTGAATTGTCTCTATCATTTTAAGCATGATGTTATTTTAAGATTTTTGAGTTAATTGCAGATATCAAATACAACCTAAACTTATAAATTTACTATATTTAGGACAAGATTAGAAGAATTATCAGTACAAGGTCAGAAGGTGAACCAGATCCATGATCTGGAATGAATGTGTTATCCTAAGGACATGATGAAGATAAATATGAATGCGTGTGCATAAGCATGATTGAAGTCAAGGCATCTGCATTATTGGATGAAATGCTTAGTCGTTATGACTTGTTGGCACAAAACATGGTTTTATGTAAGCACTACAAGATATATGACTTCTAGTAGAGTTTTAATTGTACCCCTAGAGGTTTTCAATGTAGAACAAACCACGCCACTGAAAACGCTAAAGAAAGTGTCAACGGTGATTCATTTCAATGTCAAATTTCCTGAACGCCATAGGACCTTCCGTGACAATTGAAAAATATTTCAGTTTTTTTGTGACGTGGTACTTATGTTATAGTTGATCTTTTCATGGCACACGAAAAATGCCACAGAAACATTTTCCGTGACGCTTTCTGCATGCCATAATTGACCTTTTCATGGCATTGTAATAATGCCACTAAAACCTTTTGACATTTTTTGCATGACATAGTTGACATTTTCTATGGTTTTATGAGAGTGTCATTGAAGTTCTTTCTATAGTAAAATGAAGATGTTATTGTCGATTTTTAGTGACACTTGCTTCAAATGTTGGTAAACATGTACATTGTACCTTCTTTGTCACAACAATCAATACTAAAAGTTATATATTGGTAGTAGGGTTCACTTCCCAACATACTAGTAAGGGTTGTGAATGTTGCAAGTTGCATCATCTTCAAAAAGCTGAAAGGTGGAGTCTGGTTTGGCCCATTGACTATCCAAAAAACCCATTTGATCTTGCTGAGTAAAAAAAAACTATGATTGAGGTTAATCGAAACAAAGTTGGCAACGTTGGTGGTGGAGGGACACAGATACCTAGCTGATGTGAAGGATGCTGCGGTAGAAGAGCCTGATCAACAACAAGAAGCGTGCTTCAACAAGAAGGATCTATCCTTTTGAATGTGGGTGTTCTGGCACCATGAAAGGAAAAGAGTGCACTATAGATTTTTACGTGGTTCAGGTAAAAAAAAAAATCCTACTTCGATGGTTGTTTACTCAGCTATTGACAAAGAATAAGTTTCCGTTCGAGTTTGCCTTCATTCAATAGCGGATCAGTTACATAATTTGAATTTGAATTTCTAAGCTGTTATTTTTACAGCTGGTTTTTGTACATGATAAACAGCATGCACCATTATGGGCAGGCGGATGTCGTCGTGATTTTTGAGAAGACTCTCTATCAAATATTAAAATTGTAACCGGATATAAATTGAACAAAATAGGTGTAGCAAGTCTAATGGGGGACAAGCACCGCTCCTACCTTTGGCATTGCTGGGAGGAAGTTCGGATGAATGGAGAAGAAGTCTCAATCCTTGAGGAATGCATCTGGTTCCTTAACCACCTTGAGGATGGAGTTGGTCGCATTTTGCTTCAGTCCAACAATGGTGACTGGAAAAGGATGGTTGCAGAAATCAGTTCTCTCTCGAGAGCTATCTGTCACCTTTTGGCATTTTTGCGGTAGAATAACAAGCCAGACAGCTTCTCTCTACAATTCCAGACAATGGCTCTTGCAGGAAACGGATTATGACAAATTCTGTGGTGAATCTCTGTATGTGGGCTAAGATCCTTAGGGAACTCATTTTTTGCTGTACATGACTAACCCATTTTTCGTTTAATAAAAGGCAGGGGGCTATCCCTCATGCAGATTTTGCCCGGAAAATGAGTCACTGGAAAGAATATCCTTGACAAATTAAGCATGAAACCAAGACTAATATATATAAGTGTTGAGAAGTCTGTAAATAATATACATGCATAAGATTTACATAATAGAAGTCTTTTTCACTTGCTGAAGAGATAAGCATGAATGAAAGCATTAAGTACGTTACACAATTGAATTTGAACGCTAATGATAGAACTTAGATGATCTAGTAGATCGTGTAAAGAAAAACTATCAAGGTTCATGTCGTATGGGTCATTCCCAAATATTTTCACCTGTTGGGAAACGAGTCGGATGAGCTTGTAGATGGTCCATACCCACTACTAGAGTGTCCGGTATATGATACACTGGTTTGAGTTGTGGTTCTGCTGTGCGGATTACTTGCTCTTCGAGCACTGCTTAGAGGAGACTTCTTCATGGTGCTACTCAAACTCGGAGCCTGCACCGGGATTCGTCCTTCCAACATGTCAACGACGGAAGACATTGCAGGCCTTTGTGAGGGAATCGAGCTAGTGCACAGAAGAGCAATTTCGATCATTCTCTGCACCTCTTCAGAAGCAAAACTTGAGCCTAAACTGGGGTCCATCATATCCAAAAGGCTTCCATTTTGTTTGAATGTCAAAGCCTGCAGGGCCAACAATAAGATATCAATCAGAGATGGTGTTTACTGTTTTGCCTTTGTTTTTGCGTACGCCGACACTGAGAATGAAAAATAATAAAATAATAAATATTAGAAAATAAATAAAATAAATGAAATACTAATAAGACAACATCAAAAAATAAGTAGATAAGCAACAAACAAAAATCAGAAAATTGAAAGAAGCATTATAACATTAAAAAAAATGTGAAAAAAAGGGGGAAAATGGAAAAAGTACGTTTTTTCGTTTTGGCGTTTTTCAAAAGAAAACTTTTTTTTTTTTTACCTTTTTGGCTGACTCTTTTTTTGCCTTTTTAATGCATTTTTCAAAAAAAAAGCACACATTTTTTGTGACCACGTTCTAGATTAACATGAAGCAAACTTACATGTCCATAATGGATCCGTGGATACTTTTTCTTTAATTAGTTGATGAAGGATACTAATCAGTTTTCGGAATGTGGGGAGCCTTGTAGTTAGTCCAGGACGTACATGTTTCACGTACCATTTGTCCCTCTATATATTGTAAGGGCTTAACATTCTTTCGTTGAAAAACTTACAAAAATCTTAAGAACCTAACGTGCCCAGACCATATACCTTCAAGACCACTCAGCATAAAAAAGGAAGAGAAAACTAAAAAGAACAAGAAGAAGGTGATTGGAAGTGAAGGCTTTGAGGGGAAAAAAAACACTCTCTATGAAAGAAACCGACCAATTATTATTTCCTAAGTTCAGAACAAAAAACAAAAGTAGTAATAATTTTTGTTAGGACTACCTGAGTGCCTTAGGAATTTAAGCTATCGCCCAATGATTAGGTGGGCACTTTGAAGCAAAGTGCTAAGTTATGTAGATACAAACAAGGCAGGACTAAGACCTTCCCTTTTCTTTGGGGAGCGGCACTGTCCAGGACTGACTACAAATAAGCCTAGGCATTGGGCCGGCCCAGTTCGACCTGGTAAAAGTCGGGTTTGAGTTAACTCATGGCTTGAAATAAAAAAATAACCTATATTTTTAATATAAAAATATATTTTTCATAATAAAATATATATATATTATTTAAATAAAAATACTATTTTTTAAAAAAAAAAGCCAACCCAGAGCAGCCCCATAAGTTATCGGGCTTGATCCACATCGGGTACCCAACCCGATGCCCACCCCGCTTCCAAATGCCTCCTATTTTCTAGTCTTTGTTGTAAGAATGCTACTTCGTAGCGTCTATGGAGTTCAACAAATTAGTTTCCTATTTTATAGATGTGAAAAGCCAAGCAGTAATGGAACAGGTTGACACGTGATAGACCGATATTACAAGCATTTTATGTGGCCTAGGTGGTAATTGAAATATATATTTTCTAGGCATACACAAATATTCTTGTCACTAAAAAGTGCCCAAGAGTTTCACACCATTAGATACTAACTTTTAGCCTCTAAAAAGAAGCGTCCCGATCTTTTGGTTCTCATAAAGGCCAACCGATATAATGTTAAATTTTACGATAAGGTTATTCCCTTTCCTTCATACACGTACAGCTGTGACTGTAGTCATGCACATCTGACTATGATTCCAAGAGTTAAACACTAATTGTAATGACATGCTCAACCAAAATGTGTGGATTTGTGGTCCTAAATAAATCGCCCATTAGCTAGATCTCCTTCTAAAAAATTAGGACAAAAAGTTAGTACTCGAATTTAAAAACCCTTATAAGAGCGGATGAAACCGTGGATGCGGTGTTCAACCATATACAAGGGCGGAGCCAAGAGGACTAAGAATAAACATTAAAATATGCCCAAATTTTGGTGAATTTTCTAAATAAATAATTGTCCAGTAATGACATGGAAAAAGCTAAAGTGTTCATTGATCATTCTACATTACTAGAAGATTAAAGCTGACAAAAAACAGCGAAAGCCAGAAATTTCTTACATGGGGTATTCCGTTATTCTAACTCAAATAAAACATGTTAAGGTTATATTGATGGATCTGCGACTGTGACCAACAATGAATGAATGATGTGTCAGTACTAATTAGGTTAGCTTTTATTCTCACAAGAAATTTAGATGCGTCTTTTTAGCAAACTTCCCCTAATTAACAAATAGATATATGTTTATGTGCTTATAAAAATATTAGCAAATTATAATTATTTTTCACCAAAAACAATAATTTATATTATATATAAATAGTGTCAGCAAGGTGCCAAAAACATACCCAGTCCGGCAGATCAATAAAATCCAACATCCTCATCGCATTTGCATTGTTTTGACCACTCACAATTTCCAAGGCTACCACCCCAAAGCTGTACACATCCGCTTTATCTGTTAAATGTCCTCGTGTCGCATACTCTGGCGCCATGTATCCCCTGTCAATCATCATTTGTAAACCAATTTTAGCAAAAAGGACGCTCATACGATTTTAGGACATTTGGGGGAAAAGAGAAAGAGAGAGAGAGACTCACACAGTCCCAGCTATCCGAGTGCTGATATGTGTATCATCTCCTTCATCGAGCCTCGCTAAACCAAAGTCGGAAATTTTAGGATTGAGGTCCTTATCAAGAAGGATATTTGTAGCTTTGATATCTCTGTGAACAATCTTCAGCCGAGACTCTTCATGAAGGTACGCTAGGCCTCTTGCGATTCCAATGCAAATCTTGTGTCTCGCTGGCCAGTCTAATTTCAACCGGTGCTCAAGCGGTCCTACAATCACATCATTCGTATATACATATAAAAGACTGCAAAACTTTACTTGTCATTTTTCTTTTTCAGAGATAAAAAATGTGAAACTTTACATGTATTAGCTTATGATTGGACGATTGAATCAATTATAGTTAATGCAACTAGATTTCACAGTTACTTAACATACACATTCTAGGAATTTATTCAATGTACATATTCCTGGAACCCCATATTGAGCTTTGCCAGGTTCAAACAGATTAAGTGAAAAGATGAACACCACATATATATCAAACCTGGCTTGAAAGTTAGGCTGACCCCTAGGGAAGTGGAGTAGAGTTTTTATGAGCTACCTGGAACTGCATATCGCATGGTAAAACAAATTAACTTACCAAAGAGGGCATGTGCAAGGGAATTGTTTTCCATGTACTCGTATATTAGCATCAACTGGTTGCCTTCAATACAACAACGGAACAACCAAACAACTTCACAAGATTTGGATGCTCCAAAGCAGATATCATGCCTATCTCATTCAAGAATTCTCGATTCCCTTGTCTTGATCTTGATGAAAGCTGCTTAACGGCAATCAGAGTACCATCTCCCAAAGTTCCCTTTTCAGCAGATGATGAAAATGTAAGACAAAAATGAATATGTAGAACACTCTAACAGCAGACACAAACTTTCCAATTCCCCGGTTCTCCATAACTCGAACAACTTACATACGAGAAGATTGGGTTAATTAGGAAGAAAACAAAAACAATGTAATGGAGTAGTACAGAACGATAAATTGCTTTCCTTTCCAATTTTGCTTCTATAGTTCAAAGTATAATTGATGTTCTTAATTCTTTAATTTTCTGAAACGGGAAAAAAAAATGAAAGCTTACAAAGAAAGATTTATAGATATGATACTCTGAAAGTTTGGATGACATTTATTACGACCCTTGAATGACAAGACGTATGTAAGACATTTAACAATATAACTGTGTAACACAAAGTTCAAAGAGAAACGAGGGAAATGGACATTGTGGTCTAGTCCAGAAACATACCTTGTAAACTGGCCCGAATCCACCTTCTCCAATCTTGTTTTCACGATCAAAGTCCTTGGTGGCTTTTTTTATCTGTTTAAGACTGAAACAATGAGTTTGCGGCCTTAGATCCTGAAGTCCTACACATAAAAAAAAAAAAAAATAGTTAATGAAATTGACATCAATCATCCCAGCCAATGTCATCGGAATCAGCCGCATATCAGTCTCTACAGGCAATAACTGGATCGAGTTGTATGCACAGGAAGAAAGAAGGGGACAGTTGTCGTTTTTTTGGAATTTTTCAAGAGAAATGTCTTTTCTAGATTTAATTTTTCACTACCTTTTTCGACCTTATAGAGGTGGTCCCTTTTCACTAACCAGGGGTATTTTCGTCATTAGAAACCCAACCCCCCCTGGTGCACACTTTTTTATGCAACAGGCGGTGCGTATAACCAGCTTTGGTAGGAAGATTTAATTAATTTTTTCGTTTTACTAAATTTTAGACTATGTACTAACTAATTTTTAGGCTACATGCTAGTATCATCTTCCGATATGACATTCTAGACATTTACAACATAGGTCACAAACGTTAGAACATCCTAATGTTTGATGGGTAGTCATAAATGAACAATTGTACCACTCAATATATCGATAGAGTGCATGTGTAAAGGTTAGACAAGCTCTAACTTCTTGTCAAAATCAGACAATCAAAATTCCTTGTTGGAAAGGTAAGATCAAAGAAGAGACAGTCTCCTTCAACTTGTAAAATCAGAAGTAGACTCAACGCACACCAGGTCTCAAAATTGAAACCCGATAAATCAATAAATCAAACCAGCAAAACTTGCAACCTCTAAAATGCTGGACAAGACGAACTCTATACTTCTTTTCAAATTGAGAAGGGATGCCTATCGCCTTAGTTTGAAGTTCCTTTGCTAACATTAGCAGAAAGAGAGCTAGAACATCAACTTGCACCTAGACTGCTATTTCATTTCTAGCAACCTGCTTGGGGGAGATCCATGTTGTCAATATCATTCTGTGCAACAAATAGAACAAAATGGTGTTAAGCTTATGTACATGGGATCGGGTCAGACAGACCCGATCCAATTCTTTTATTCTTTAGTACTCCACGCGCCCCAATGTACTAGGCGGTGGCATACTTGTGATTTTTCACTCTTTTGTGTACAATCTGTTGTAAGGTGATTAGGTCACTATTCTTTGATATAACAAAAGATTAAGGGATCGCAGGGCTCATCGC